>QRFJ01003138.1:0-136865 GCA_006176705.1 Cocos nucifera | reverse complement strand
ACTAAACTAGACTTGTCATAGTCATAACAATTATGACTAACCTAGTGGCATGTGTAAGCTCGGATTACTGACCACCTCAAATCAAAATTGAGTCAACTGATATGGCCAGGTAAGTGAGATCGGTGGAAGGGATATGCCATTAACACATACAAGAACGCATTCAGATCAAGTAGCTCCCAATTAAAAACCAGTCCATCGTATTTGCCAAACATACCTTAGACACCAAATTGTTGAGTCAGAACCAATTGGGTTAGCCTACAATCCAGACTCTAACCTCTGAGCCTAATTAGGTCTTGCTTGATCGTGACTCGATCTTGACCCAGACTTAATCCTATTAGGCTGGTCAATTTAAGCATTATTGATCCCATCTAACCAACTCTTGACTCGGTTTGATCAGCTGCTTAGACCAAATTGAGCTACCTAAGCCCGAACCCAATATTATGAATATGTCTTAGATCTGAAATTTTCAATTTTAGACCTAATTAATATTTCATAATCTTAATTATTAATTAAGTAGGGTTCATAAACAAAATATGCACAATAAATCCTAGGATTTCAGGATCTAGGGTTTTGCAGAAAGTAAGTTTTGGAATTTTGATTAAGGACGAACGCGCAGCACCCTTACACGTCATAAGAATGCCCCATCGGATGGAAGGAGAGGGCCTTTAAATCCTTCTTCGTTCTTATGATCGGACGGCTAAGAGGAACGCCTTAATCCGGAACATGCAATACTACAAAATAGTTTTAGATCTATATCACATATCTCATATACAAATTAGATCTAATTATGGAATATTTTGCATACATCTCATGTATCGAATCATGCATGTTTTCAGATCTAAATTATCTCATAATAATCTAAAAAATTAGATTTAAATTGATCTTATCAAAATAAACTCTAATCTAGATAATTATGCAGAACTATTCTACAACTAATCTGGACATGCATCAATCATATCTCATATGATGTTAAAATTAAATAATTTTTATTTGCTATTTTTCATATGTTATTATAATAATTATAATATTAAAAAATAGTAAATAAATAGATCTAAAATATGATTTAATCAAAACTAAATTGAAAACATGCAAGACTATTCTATAGAACTATTCTATTTTAGAACTAGTCATGCATATTTTCTAATCTTAGATCTAAATCATTTAATTTTAATTTTTCTGATTTTAAATCTGATCACATCTCATGTGACATCTGAAATTACTTATTTTTTGATTAAAATAAATTTTAAATCAGATCTAAACACTTTAGAACCTTGGCTCTGATATCAGTTGAAGGGAAATCCTGATTTCCCGGACCAGGTTCGTTCAGATCTAATCGGATCAAGAGATATATTTTTAAAAAAATTTTCCTTGATTCAAATTAGATCTAGGATGTTTCAAATCTAATTCTTATTATTTTAATAATAAAAATAAAATCTAGATAAATTAAATCAAATTTAATTTACCTTGATGTAGGGTAATCCTATTATCCATTTGATGATCCTGTAAGCAGCGGAAGGTTCTAGATCGAGCTATGCAAGTACCTGGCCTCTATCGTATCCATTTAGACTGGATCTGGAGATCCTCTTCTTCTCTATCATGTCTCCAAAAATCAGATCTGAATCTGATTTGGAGGATCTTCAAAACAACTTTTCGAAGATCAGCAGTTATCCTTTGTAGTAGTGCAGCCTTCTAGCTTTCTGTCGCCTTTCCCTTACCTAGATTGCACCAACTTAGATCCCAAACTACTTTGGACGTGGAAAGGAGAGGGAGAAGATGATCTTGGCATGGAGAAGGAGGAGAGAGGTAGCCCTTGGGCATGGGAATTTTTCTCATGTTATTATTATTTTTTGAGTTGGGCGTAGGGTCTTATTTATAGACTATGCGTGATCCAACTCCTCTTCATCCCAACCAATCACAACCCTTTGTGAAATCAAATCTAAATCTGATTGGTGGGAATAGAGTCCCTTGGATTCTTCCTTAGATGGTGCCTAAGACTAGTCAAAGTTAGTTCTTAGGAGGAGTCTAATCAGAATCCAATAAGGAGATAGAGTCCTTGTCCAATAGGGATTCCTGGGCGCCTCCTGCTTGGGCGCACGCCACCCTTGCCATGCGCCCTCCTCCTTGCTAGCTTCTGGCAGGGGGACAAGCCCCCACCAGCTCTCGAATAGGTGCGTGACATGTGGACAGAAGTCAAAGTGTCAATGATCAACATTTGACCAATCAAAAGTCAACTTTTGACCAAAGTCAAAGGACGAGAAATGGCAGGTGACCAAAAATGGCAGGCTTCCAATTAGACCAAGTGAAGGCCTTTTGATCGAGCACCAACTCCTTTGGCTCAGTCAGGACAACTATTTATGATAGTAAAAGAAGAATGTTAGGTTCAATCGAGTGCTAGCATGATTTCCTTGAACCTAATTGAATCTCATTCAGATCAATTGAACTGAATCAGTTCAATTGATGATCACCAAATTCAAACCCTTATTTGTGTGATCCAATTAGGTTTACTTCTGTATGGTAATGGGATATGTCATGATCTCTATCATCGACATTATCGAAACTCCTTTCGATAGATCAGATCTTTTTTTATTCGAACAGCTAGAATGATCGATCATCTAAATCATTCTAATTGCTCCCAAAATTCACCAGTGACACCTAGCAGTATATGGTGGCAATCCATCAGAGCTGAATGCAAACCTCTTGGTGCAGCTACCTGTGTGATTAAGTTCTTCTATCTTGAGCCTCGATCAGATTAGGGTTAAGGTGAACTCGTCAAACCCTAGTTTCTGTCATATGATGTAATCATTTGATTCAAGTCCAATGTGAAAACCTAAATAGAAACTCTTTCTATTATTTCACTCTGCCATGGCCATGGGCGTTTGGACTTGATTCTCATGATCGTCATAGGGCTTCTCCTCTACCACCGAGGTAGATAAGATTCCATCTTGATGCAATCCAATTCCTACAATGAACATGCTATAGCCAACATACACCTCAGAGTTCCGAATGGCTAGGAGATCGAGTTATGGTGTAGTCAAGCTATAACACCCTCAAGGTGAACTGCCGATGCACCTCAAGTCAAACAACTAGACACACCACTACAGCATCAAGTCAGTCATTGACGAGAAGGTAGACTTCCTAATGACTACTCGAGGTGGTCACGCTCAGTGCCCTCATTCTCTAGCGAGTATCTGTACTCTCGCTTCAATGTCTTCACATCGTAGACTCAAGACTCATCTACTAAATAGAAGCGATTGTATACCAACCTTCTAGATCAATCACCATCCTCGTGATGATCCTATGGTCGGAAGCATTTTATGAGTTAATAATGATTATTCATGTCTTAAATTTTCAACTCTTGAAAATATGAATTATCATTACCATTAACTCAGAGGATGTATCACAGACACTAAATACACATATGTGATACAAAATAACCTATTTTATTGATTATAGTCAAAATTATAATTTTGCTCCTAGAAGTGTATTACAAGTGTCAGCCAATTCTGGCTTCTAGGGCACATATATCTAACATTTTTAAGAATTAATGTCTTGGAATAGCTTATGATTCTATTGAGATGGATCATGATTGGAAGACACGGTTCATGCTTAAAGAAAATAGGTTATAATCATAACTAAATTTTTTTAAAAAATAAATTCTTACATTAGAAAGAATTACCATAACCATGCTAGAGATGGATTCAAAATTCTAAAATATTTTTAATTAATTTAAAATCCTAATTAATTAAGTAGTTGCTTTCTTTTAATTTGCTAAACTATAATTAATTCTCTTTAATTGACTGCTTTAAGTTTCTGCTTTTAAGATTAACTTAAAATTTTAATTTTTTAATTAAAATTGAATGCAACTCAGCCTTCAATCCTCGAGAAAATCGACACCCGACTCACCACTGTCCTACTTAATAGTAAAATCGGATCAAATTTTTATTTGATGCCAGTCACCTTGAGTTCTTCATCCCAACACACACAAGTCTACATATAAGTGTAGAGATTCTACCTAAACTCCTACTATGGATCTCTAACAAGCTAGTGAGTCACGATAAATAACAACCCACTCTCTATAACAAACTCCATGTGGTCCGAGTGGCCCACTAGCAGACAGTTACGGCCATCACTATTAGTTTGTTACACTCTCCATCTATATAAAGGATCCTCCAGATACATTTCTATCTCTAAGCACAAACTCTCTGCTCTTACTCTGCTCATTTTCTTTCTGAGTACTCCATTCTTATTGGCCAAGGGAACTGACTTGATTGTTGAAGGGCTCTACCAGAGCCAACTCCAGCCAGGACTTCATATTGTAGAATTCATTGATGTCTACATCTTCTTCAGCTCTAGCAATCTCTGGCATCAGTATCATTTTCTGCACCAATAGAATTGGTGCTAGAGGAAGGGTCCTTGAGCTCTTTTTCTGAAAGGAGTGCTCAATGAAATTCATCTTCTCGCTTTCATCTTCAATTCCTTACTCTTTTTTCACTAATCTCTTCTTGTTCCTATGAGATGCCACCAAAGAAGGCTGCAACCTAGAGATCTACTACCTCGGCTGCCAGATGTAACCCAGATCCACCTGCTCTGATCCGATCTTCCGTACCTCAACCCCTCCACTGGTAGCTTTGGTAGATTTGGAGTAGTAGTTCAACCTATTGATGCAGCAGGTTAGAGGCCTCATCGAAATAGTGCAGGCTATGCAACAGCCTCCAATACCGATTCAACCAGAGAGACCCCTACCAAAAAGAAGGCCCACCTGAGAACCCCAGGGAAGGAGAAGTAGAGAGCAGAGAGCCCATATTTTGATCATGATTCTTCTCTTAGAGAGACTCTTTTCATCTATTGCCGGCGGCCCTCTGAGACCATGATCGAGATGATACACTCGATCAAAAGTTCTAAGAAATGAATCAATGGATTGAGGAACTCCACCATGCCGTCCCAGTCCATAATGATGATCTACACTGATCCATCCTTTTCTACCCAAATCATATAGGAGCCCATCATGTCAAACTTTAAGCTTCCTCAATTTAAAAGTTACAACGGGACTATCGACCTAGTCAACCACCTTGAAGCGTTCCGGACCATGATGCTGCTCCAGAACACTCCTGATCCCATTCTTTGCCATGCTTTCCCCTCTACTCTAAATGGAGCAGCAAGAATCTAGCACTCGAGCCTTAAATCAGGTACCATCTTTTCTTTTAACTAGCTCAATCATGAGTTCGCAGCTTATTTCATCAGCAGTCGGTGCAAGAGGCAAGGTTCCGACTCTCTTGTTAACGTCAAGCAAAAGGAGGGGTCTCAATCTGAGCTTATGCCAACCATTTTAATGCTACTACTTCGAAAGTTCGCATTCTTGACCAATCTATTGCTGTGGCCACACTAAAGAATGGCCTTCAGAAGAATGATCTCCTTTTCTCCCTAGAGAAGATGTACCCTCGAGACTTTGCTGACATGCTGGCCCAGGCTGAAGGCTATGGTTGAGCGGAGGAGGCCTTTAGGCTGAAAGATGATGAGGCCTCAAGAGAGTAGCACGTGGGTGAATCAAACAAGCCCATAATTATTGATAAGTCGAGTAAAGCTCGGCCATTCTCCAGAATCTCTCCTAAGTGCCGACGAGCTCGGACTCCACCCCAAGCTCATCGATAAAAGAGCCCAAATCGAAGGGTGTGATGGGGCTCTCCACCTAGAAGGTTTCATAATTATGCCTCTCTAAATGCTCCTAAGATCCAAATACTGATGGAGATAAAGGAGCAGTGGACAAGACTAGAAAGAATGCGGACTCACCCGACCTGATGTGACCCCAACAAGTATTGCTTCTTCCACCGTGACCATGGTCATGATACTAAGAAATGCGTCCAGCTCCAAGATGAGATCGAGGAGCTAATTGGATGAGGATGGCTGGACTGCTTTCTAAGATGTTGGTTGAAAAGAAGGGAGGATCGACCAAGAGTCCTACCATATTTTGAACCATCTTAGAGAGACAAGCCATAGGGAGATTGGCCTTCGCTTAGAATAATCAACACCATTACTAGGGGACATCGATAGAAGGAGAGTGGATTGATAGAGCCAGTGAAGAAGCAACGGACTGAAGAACCCATCACTTCTACTGAAGAAGATGCTCAAGGGTTCAATTCTCACACAACGATGTAGTTATAGTAACATTAAATATTGCTAACTATGATGTACACTGCATTTTAATTGATAATGAAAGCTATGCTAATGTTTTATTTTACGATGCATTCTCTAAAATGTCTATATTTGATAATAGAATAGGGTCAATAAGTTCTCCACTAGTAGGATTCACCGACGATGCAGTGCCGATTGAGGGAATAATAACCTTATCTATCATGACAGGTCGATACCCAAGGCAGTCAAAGGCCTAAGTGGATTTTTTGGTGGTGAAGGCTCCCTCAGCTTACAGTGCCATTCTTGACCGACCTGGCTTGAATGCACTTCAAGCAGTGGTCTCAACCTATTACTTGAAGATGAAGTTCCCAACTAGTTATATGATTGGAGAAGTCAGAGGAGATCAAACTCTCATGCGGCACTGTTACACTATTGCTTTACAAGGAAAAAAGTAGATGGAATCTTATTCAGTAGATGCGCTTGATGCCCATGATGATTTGATGGAAGAACGAGAAGAACCAATCAGAGATCTTGTTACAATTTCTTTAAACGATGGGCATGAAGATCATACTATTATGATCAGCTCCAACTAGAGGGAGGAGGTCAGAAAGTAGCTCATCACTTCTTGCAAAAGAACATCGATGTTTTTGTTAGGATACCTACGGACATGCATGGGATTGATGCTAAAGTCATGAAGCACCAGCTGGGCATGAACCTCAAATGTCGGTCGGTAAAGCAAAAGAAGCATAGCTTTGCACCAAAGTGGTAGAAAGCTATTATGGACGAGATTGACAAACTCCTCAAAGCCGAGTTCATCTGAAAACTACACTATCCATACTGATTGCGAACATCATCCTTGTCAAGAAGACAAATGGCAAGAGGAGGATGTGCACAGACTTCATAGACTTGAACAAGGCCTGCACAAATGATAGTTATTCCTTGCCGAGAATTGATCAACTAGTGGATGCAACTTCGGGCCATGAGCTCCTCAATTTTATGGATGCTTTCTCCAGCTACAATCAAATCCGAATAGCACCAAAAGATGAGAAAAAAACTGCTTTTATTATTGACCATGATTTTTATTATTACAAGATTATGCCACTCAGACTAAAGAACGTAGATGCCACCTATTAGCATTCGGTGAATAAGATTTTTAAGAAGTAGATCGACCGGAGGTCTATGTAGATGATATGCTTATTAAAAGTCGATCTTCATCAAATTACATTACCGACCTTGAGGAGACCTTTAGCATCCTCTGAAAGTATAAGATGAAGCTAAATTCTTTGAAATATGCTTTCGGAGTGACGTTAGAAAAGTTTCTGAGATTCATGATATCGAGACATGGCATCGAGGAAAACCTCTTAAATTTTTAACTCTTGAAAATAAGAATTATCATTACCATTAACTCAAGGGATGTATCATAGACACTAAATACACATTTATGATAGAAAATAACCTATTTTATTATTTATAGTCAAAATTATAATTTTGCCCTTAGAAGTGTATTACAAGTGTCAGCCAATTCTGGCTTCTAGGGCACACATATCTAACATGTAGATCATCGGTGAAGATAATAAGGTAGACAAAGTTGCCTCTGGCTGGCACATCAAATAGACCACACACATTTATATGTACTTGGGCAAGTAGATTCGTGGCCCTTTCCCCATGTCTCATAAAAGAGAGCTTGATCATTTTGCCTTGAAGGCATGATTCATAAATTGGATATGACTCGGAAGTTAGTGAACTCATTAGTCCGGATTTCTTAAATTTGTTAATCCAATCTTTAGCAATATGACCTAGCCTAAGGTGCCATAGATACCTTTCATTAATACTATCCCAAGGTCATTTTGTTCCTATGGCATTTATATTTTACTTGACAATAAAAATAGAAAATCTACATGTAGCTGATAGAGACCATTAATTCAGAAATCACTTATAATTTTATTTTTTTCATTAAAAATTATCCTGTGGTCCTTAAAGAAACTAATTACATAGTTCTCTTGTGCTAAATATAAAATAGAAATCAAATTTTTACTTGCAGCAAGCACAAATTAACAATCTCTAAGAACTAAAATTAATCCAGATGGTAGCCAAAGAGAATAGGTTCCCATGATCGTAGCAGCAACTCTTGCTTTATTTTCGACATGTAGGATCATCTCACAATCCCTTAGCCTCCTACTCTCCTCAAGTCCCTGCATAGATGTACACAAATGTGATGGAAAAATCCTGATTTTCTAGATCAGGTTCGTTCAGATTTGATCAGATCAAGAGAGATATTTCAAAAATTTCTCTCATGTATCCAAATTAGATTAGACATGTTTCAAATCTGATTTTATAGATCTAATAAAATAAAATAAAAATAAATTAAATCTAATTTAATTTGTACTTTTTGTTGGGTAATCAAATTACCCTGTGATGATCCTGCTGATTGCCTGAGGTTCTGGATCTAGCCATGCAAGCACCTAGCCTCTACCGGTATCCACTCGGACTGGATCTAGAGATCTTCTTCTCTTTTTGACTTCTCCAAATATCATATCTAGATCTGATTTGGAGGATCTTCAAAACTCCTTTTGAAGATCAGCAGTCATCTCTACAGCAGTACTGCCTTCTTCCTTTCTCGTTAGCTTTCTCTTGCCTAGATCGCACCAAACTGGAGCCCAACTTTCCTTGGGCATGGAGAGTAGAGAGAGAACCAGAAGTTGGCATGGAGGAGGGGGAGGGGAAGCCTTGGGGCATGGGCTAAGAGAGAACTCTATAAAAGTTGGGTGCATATAGGGTTTATATAGATCCTGCTGCGTCATGCAGTGCCACATCATCCCGGCCAATCACGTTGCTTCATGCAATCAGATTAAATCTGATTGGTGAGATGACATCACCTGATCCAATCAGATAAGAGCCCCTTCAACTCATCCTTAGCTGGTGCCAAGATTGGTCAAAACTGAGTCTTAGGCACCTTCCAAAGTTGATTCAATGAAGCAACCTAGAGTCCCACCCATATGGGACTCCAGTCATTCCTATCCATGGGTGCATGCCTAGGGAGGCGTGCGCCCCCTCCTTTCCAATTTCTAGCAAGGGGACAAGCCCCTATCTCCTCTTCTATTGGTGCATGACACATGGGCAGATGTCCAAGGATCAAAGGACAACATTTGACCAATGTCAAAAGATAAGAATTAGTAGGTGACGAAAAATGGCAGATGTCCAAGGGTCAAAGGACAACGTTCTAATCCTTTCGATAGATCAGAACTCTTTTGATTCAGACAACTAGAATGATCGATCATCTAAATCATTCTAATTGCTCCCAAAATCCACCAGTGACACCTAGCAGTATATGGTGGCAATCCATCAAAACTGAAAATGAACCTCTTGGTATAGCTACTTATATGATTAAGTTCCTCTATCTTGAGCCCCGATCAGACTAGGGTTAAGGTGAACTCGTCAAACCCTAATTTCTATCATATGATTTAATTATTTGATTCAAGTCCGATGTGAAAACCTTAATAGAAACTCTTTCTATTATTTCACTTTGCCATGGCCATGGGCTTATGGACTTGATCTCATGATTATCATAGGGCAGCTCCTCATCCACTGAGGTAGATAGAT
Source organism: Cocos nucifera (assembly GCA_006176705.1). Taxonomy (NCBI): domain Eukaryota; kingdom Viridiplantae; phylum Streptophyta; class Magnoliopsida; order Arecales; family Arecaceae; genus Cocos; species Cocos nucifera. The sequence continues at coordinate 127,136 of QRFJ01003138.1, read as the reverse complement.
TCCTTCTTGGTGCAATCCAATTTCTACAATGAACATGCTATAGCCAACATACACCTTAGGATTTCGAATGGCTAGGAGACTGAGTCATGGTGTAGTCAAACTATAACACCCTCAAGGTGAACTGCCGATGCACCTCAGGTTAATGAACCAGACACACCACTGCAGGTTCGAGTCAGTCATTGACAAGAAGGTAGACTTCCTTATAACTGCTCGAGGTGGTCACACTCTCAGTGCCCTCATTCTCAAACGAGTACCTGTACTCTCACTCTGGTGTCTTTACACCATAGACTCAAGACTCATCTACTATAAAGAAGCAATTGTACACTAACCTTCTGGATCAATCATCATCCACATGCTGATCCTACGGTCGGGAGCTTTTTATGAGTTAATAAATGAAAATTCTTGTCTAAAATTTTTAACTCTTGAAAATAAGAATTATCATTACCACTCAAGGGATGTATCACAGACACTAAATACACATTTATGATAGAATATAATCCATTTTATTATTTATAGTCAAAATTATAATTTTGCTCCTAGAAGTGTATTACAAGTGATAGCCAATTCTGGCTTCTAGGGAACACATATCCAACAATCTCCTACGTGACCTAAAGCCAATTGGCTACAAATCTAAGTCCCATCTTCTCAAGATGGGCTTCGATCTTTTGCTGGTCCAATGGGTTTGTAAGCGGATCCGCTGCATTATCTGCGGAGTCAACTCTCTTGACCTCGACGTATCCTTTTCCTAGGTAGTCGTGGTTGAGGTAGTATTGTCGCTCGATATGCTTCGATTTTTGATGAGACCTTGGCTCTTTAGCTAAAGCTATGGTGCCATTGTTGTCGCAGTATAGAGGAATGAAATCTGATGGCATCACTCTGATCTCTACGACAAACTTCTTATACTAGAATGCCTCCTTCGCAGCTTCTGACGCAGCAATGTATTCTACTTTCATGGTGGAATTCACTATCACATTTTATTTAGAACTCTTCCAACTGACAGCAGACATAAAATCCGACTTCTTATACAAATACACTCCCAGATGTCAACTTTCGATCATCTACATCAGACATAAAATCCGAGTCTGTTTATCCTTGGAGTTATAGTTCTCCATTACCAAAGATCAATAACATATCCTTAGTTCTTCTTATGTACTTAAGGATACATTTCATAGAAGTCCAGTGTTCTTCACCAAGATTCGATTGATATCTGCTCGTGACACTTGCAGCATGGGCTACATCAGGTCGTGTACATAACATGGCATACAGCTCCCTATTGCTGAAGCATAAGGGATCTTGCTCATGCGTTCTATTTTCTCAGGTGTGCTAGGGCGCATCTTCTTGGAAAGATGAATGAATACCATGTTTGAAGGATACTAATCCCCTCTTAGAGTTTTCCATGCTAAACCTCTTTAGCACTTTCTCTATGTACATCTTCTGTGAATATCCTAGCATCCTATTCGATTTATCTCTATAGACCCTAATTCCTAAAATAAAGGATGCTTCACCTAGGTCTTTCATGGAGAATTCTTTGGATAACTATATTTTAACTGTGGTCAACATGGGAATATCATTTCCAATAAGGAGGATATCATCGACATACAATACAAGAAAGACAACAGTTTTTCCACTAACCTTTTTGAAGACACATGGTTCCTCATTTTTTATGAAACTAAACAATTTGATCACATCATTAAAATGAGTGTTCCAGCTTCGAGATGCTTGCTTAAGTCCATATATGGACCTTTGCAGCTTGCATACCTTGTGATCAGCATCACTGGATGTGAAACCTAGCGACTGTTCCATATAGATATCTTCCTCAAGATATCCATTTAAGAATGCCGTTTTCACATCCATTTGCCATATTTCATAATCGAAATAGGGTGCTACATCAAGCAATATGTGGATGGATTTTAGCATAGCTACTAGCGAAAAAGTATCCTGATAGTCAATGTCTTCACGTTAACTATAACCTTTTGCCACTAATCTAGTATTGAATGTCTCCACATTTCCATCTGCAATAATCTTTTCTCTTGTAGATCCATTTACATCCAATAGGTACTATACCTTCTGGTGGATCTATCAAGGTCCAGACTTGGTTTGAGTGCATTGAGTCAATTTTTGACTTCATTGCCTCTATCCATTTCTCGGAGTCGATATCCGATATCGTCTCGTTATAGGTTTTGAGATTATCACCTCGAATCCCATTACCTATGAGGAACATTTCCTCTACTTCCTCTAAAATGGTACCTAAGTACCTCTCAAGAGGACGAAAAATTCTTTCCGATCTATGAGGTAGAAGAGGTGGTGATTGGCTCTACCTAATTTGGTTCCATTTGGTTCTTAGCTCGTTGCTCTTGTGAGACTTTCTCATCGAGCTTGATCTGCTTTCCAATACCATGGTCTTGAATAAACTATTTTTCAAGAAAGATGGCATGTCGACTCACAATTACATTATGATCTTTTGGAATGTAGAAATTGTTAGATATATGTGCCCTAGAAGCCAAAATTGGCTGACACTTGTAATCACTTCTAGGGGCAAAATTATAATTTTGACTAAAATCAGTAAAATGGGTTATTTTCTATTACATATGTGTATTTAGTGTTTGTGATACATCCTTTGAGTTAATGGTAATGATAATTCATATTTTCAAGAGTTGAAAATTTAAGACATGAATAATCATTATTAACTCATAAAATGCAACCGACCATAGGATCATCACAAGGATGGTGATTGATCCGAAAGATTGGTGTACAATCGCTTCTCTTTAGTAGATGAGTTTTGAGTCTATGGTGTGGAGACACCAGAGCGAGAGTACAGGTACTTATTAGAGAACGAGGGCACAGAGCGTGACCACTTCTAGTGGTCATTAGGAAGTCTACCTTCTCGTCTATTTTGGGAGCAATTAGAATGATTTAGATAATCAATCATTCTAGCTATTCAAATCAGAAATGTTCTGATCCATCGAAAGGAGTTTCGATGATGTCGATGAGAGAGATTATGTCATATCCCATTACCATACAGAACTGAACCTAATTGGGTCACACAAACAAGGGTTTGAATCTAGTGATCATCAATTGAACTAACCCAGTTCAATTGATCTGAATGAGATTCAATTAGGTTCAAGAAAATCGTGCTAGCACTCGATTGAATCTAACGTTCTTCTTTTACTATCATAAATAGTTGTCCTGACCGAGCCAAAGGAGTTTGTGCTCGATCAGAGGCCTTCACTTGGTCTGACTAGAGCCTGTCCAAATCAAAAAAGGGTTGTCTTATTTTGTAAGACAATACCTACCATTTTTGGTCATCTGCCATTTCTCGTCCTTTGACTTTGGTTAAAAGTTGACCTTTGATTGGTCAAATGTTGACCATTGACACTTTAACTTCTATCCATGGGTCACGCACCTATTGGAGAGCTGGTTGGGACTTGTCCCCCTGCCAGTAATTGGCAAGGAGGAGGGCGCACGCCACCCTTGGCGTGCGCCCAAGCAAGAGGCGCCCAAGAGTTCCTATTGGATAGGAACTCCATCTCCTTTTTGGATTTCGATTAGACTCCTCCTAAGAACGAACTTTAACTTGTCTTAGGCACCATCTAAGGATCAAAACCAAGGGACTCTATTCCCACCAATCAGACTTAGATCTGATTTCACAAAGAGTTGTGATTGGTTGGGAAGAAGAGGAGTTGGATCATGCATAGTCTATAAATAAGACCCTGCGCCCAACTCAAAGAGAGAACACAATTCCAACACCCAAGGGCTGCCTCTCTCCCCTCCATGCCAAGCCCATCTTCTGCCTCTCCTCTCCATGCTCAAAGTAGTTTGGGACTTAAGTTGGTGCAATCTAGGTGAGAGAAAGGCGACAAAAAGCTAAAAGGCTGCACTGTTGCAAAGGACAACTGCTAATCTTCGAAAGTTATTTTGAAGATCCTCCAATTTAGATTCAGATCTGATTTTTGGAGACGTAATAGAGAAGAAGAGGATCTCCAGATCTAGCCTAAGTGGATATCGGTAGAGGCCAGGCACTTGCATGGCTAGATCTAGAACCTTCCATTGCTTACAGGATCATCAAACAGGTAATAGGATTACCCTACATCAAGGTAAATTAATTTTGATTTAATTTATCTAGATTTTATTTTTATTATTAGAATAATAAGAATCAGATCTGAAATATCTCAGATCTAATTTGGATCAAAGAGAAAAATTTTTAAAATATATCTCTTGATCCGATCAGATCTGAACGAATATGGTCCGGGAAATCAAGATTTTCATTCAACTGGTATCAGAGCCAAGGTTCTAAAGTATTTAGATCTGATTTTAAATTTATTTTAATCAAAAAATAAGTGATTTTAGATGTCACATGAGATGTGATCAGATCTAAAATCAGAAAATTAAAATTAAATGATTTGGATCTAAGATTAGAAAATATGCATGACTAGTTCTAAAATAGAATAGTTCTATAGAATAGTCTTGCATGTTTTTAATTTAATTTGATTAAATCATATTTTAGATCTATTTATTTACTATTTTTTGATATTATAATTATTATAATAACATCAAAAAAATAGTAAATAAAAAAATTATTTAATTTTAACATCATGTGAGATATGATTGATGCATGCCTAGACTATGTTAGATATCTGTGCCCTAGAAGCCAGAATTGGCTGACACTTGTAATACACTTGTAGGAGCAAAATTGTAATTTTGATTAATATTAATAAAATGGATTATTTTCTATCATATATGTGTATTTAGTGTCTGTGATACATCCTTTGAGTTAATGGTAATGATAATTCATATTTTCAAGAGTTGAAAAATTAAGACATTAATAATCATTATTAACTCATAAAATGCTTCCGACCATAGGATCATCATGAGGATGGTGATTGATCCAGAATTTTGGTTTCATCAAAAAGGAGTTTCGATGATGTCATGAGCAAATAGAACGCATGAGCAAGATCCCTTATGCTTCTGCAATAGGGAGCCTCATGTATGCCATGCTATGTACACGACCTGATATAGCCTATGCTGTGAGTGTCACAAGCAGATATCAGTCAAATCCAGATGAAGAACACTGGACATCTGTGAAATGTATCCTTAAGTACTTGAGAAGAACTAAGGATATGATGCTGGTCTTTGGTAACGGAGAACTCCTGATCCAGGGATACACAGACTCGGACTTCATGTCCGATATAGATGATCGAAAGTCGACATCTGGGAGTCTGTTTGTGTGCAATGGTGGAGCTATCAGCTGGAAGAGTTCCAAGCAAACGGTGATAGCAGATTCCACCATGGAAGCAGAATATATCGCTGCATCAGAAGCTGCGAAGGAAGCATTCTGGTACAAGAAGTTTGCTGCAGAAATTGGAGTAATGCCATCAGATGCCATTCCTCTATACTGCGACAATAATGGCGCCATAGCCCTTGCTAAGGAGCCGAGGTCTCACCAAGAAATCCAAGCATATTGAGCGGCGATACCACCTCATCCGCGATTACCTCGAGAAGGGTTATGTCGAGGTCAAGAGAGTCAACTCCACAGATAATGTGGCAGACCCACTTACAAAGCCGTTGGGCCAGCAGAAGATCGAAGCCCACCTTGAGAAGATGGGACTTAGACTTGTAGCCAATTGGCTTTAGGACAAGTGGGAGATTGTTAGATATATGTGCCCTAGAAGCCAGAATTGGCTGACACTTGTAATACACTTCTAGGGGCAAAATTATAATTTTGACTAAAATCAATAAAATGGGTTATTTTCTATCACATATGTGTATTTAGTGTCTGTGATACATCCTTTGAGTTAATGGTAATGATAATTCATATTTTCAAGAGTTGAAAATTTAAGACATGAATAATCATTATTAACTCATAAAATGCTCCCGACCATAGGATCATCACGAGGATGGTGATTGATCCAGAAGGTTGGTGTACAATCGCTTCTCTTTAGTAGATGAGTCTTGAGTCTACGGTGTGGAGACACCGGAGCGAGAGTACAGGTACTCGTTAGAGAACGAGGGCACTGAGCGTGACCACCTCGAGTAGTCATTAGGGAGTCTACCTTCTCGTCAATGACTGACTCGATGCTGCAGTAGTGTGTCTGGTTCTTTGACCTGAGGTGCATCGGCAGTTCACCTTGAGGGTGTTATAGTTTGACTACACCATTACTCGGTCTCCTAGCCATATGGAACCCTGAGGTGTATGTTGGCTATAGCATGTTCATTGTAGGAACTGGATGGCATCAAGATGGAATCTATCTACCTCGGTGGTAGAGGAGCAGCCCTATGATAATCATGAGAATCAAGTCCAGAAGCCCATGGCCATGGCAGAGTGAAATAATAGAAAGAGTTTCTATTTAGATTTTCACATTGGACTCGAATCGAATGATTACATCATATGACAGAAACTAGGGTTTGACGAGTTTACCTTAACCCTAATCTGATCGGGGCTCAAGATAGAAGAACTTAATCACACAGGTAGCTGCACCAAGAGGTTCGCATTCAGCTCTGATGGGTTGCCACCATATACTGCTAGGTGTCACTGGTGGATTTTGGGAGCAATTAGAATGATTTAGATGATCGATCATTCTAGCTGTTCGAATCAGAAGAGTTCTGATCCATCGAAAGGAGTTTCGATGATGTCGATGATAGAGATCATGACATATCCCATTACCATACAGAACTGAACCTAACTGGGTCACACAAACAAGGGTTTGAATCTGGTGATCATCAATTGAACTGATCTAGTTCAATTGATCTGAATGAGATTCAATTAGGTTCAAGGAAAATCGTGCTAGCACTCGATTGAACCTAACGTTCTTCTTTTGCTATCATAAATAAGTTGTCCTGACTGAGCCAAAGGAGTTTGTGCTCAATCAGAGGCCTTCATATGGTCTGACTGGAGGTTGTCCAAGTCAGAAAAGGTTGTCTTATTTTGTAAGACATTACCTGCCATTTTTGGTCACCTGCCATTTCTTGTTCTTTGACTTTGGTCAAAAGTCTACCTTTGACTGGTCAAATGTTGACCATTGACACTTTGACTTTTGACCACATGTCACATGCACCTATTGGAGAGCTGGTGGGGGCCTGTCCCCCTGCTAGAACCTAGCAAGGAAAGAGGGCGCACGCCACCCTTGGCGTGTGCCCAAGTTGGAGGCGCCTAGGAGTCCTTGTTGGACAGGGACTCCATCTCCTTTTTGGATTCCAATTAGAGTTCTCCTAAGAACCAACTTTGACTGGTCTTAGGCACCCTCTAAGGAGGAATCCAGGGGACTCTATTCCCACCAATCAGATTTAGATCTGATTTCACAAAGAGTTGTGATTGGTTGGGAAGAAGAGAAGTTGGATCACAGACAGTCTATAAATAAGACCCTGCGCCCAACTCAGATTATTATGATTGAATCACAATTCCCCATGCCCCAAGGCTGCCTCTCCCATCTTCCTCCATGCCAAACCCACCTTCTCCCTCTCCTCTCCACATCCAAAAGGAGTTTTGGATCTTGGTTGGTGCAATCCAGATCAAGAGAAAGGCGACTGAAAGCTAGAAGGCTGCACTGCATAGGACGACTGCTGATCTTCAAAAGGAGTTTTGAAGATCCTTCAGATCAGATCCAGATCTAATTTTTGGAGATGTGATGGAGAAGAAGAGGATCTCCAGATCCAGCTCGAGTGGATATCGGTAGATGCCAAGCACTTGCATGGCTTGATCCAGAACCTTCCGCTGCTTACAAGATCATCAACGGGTAATAGGATTACCCACTTCAAGGTAAATTAAATCTAATTTAATTTATCTAATTTTATTTTAATTTTTAAAATAATAATAATTAGATCTGAAACATCTAGATCTGATCTAGATCAAAGAGAAAAATTTTTGAAATATATCTCTTGATCTGATCAGTTCTGAACGAACCTGATCCGAAAAATTAGGATTTTCCTTCAGAGCAGTCCTATGATGATCATGAGAATCAAGTCTATAAGCCCGTGGCCATGGCAGAATGAAATAATAGAAAGAGTTTCTATTAGGGTTTTCACATTAGACTTGAATCGAATGATTAATTCATATGATGAAATTAGGGTTTGACGAGATCACCTTAACCCTAATCCGATCGAGGCTCAAGATAGAGGAACTTAATCACACAGATAACTGCACCGAGAGGTTCATTTTTAGTTCTGATGGGTTGTCACCATATGCTGCTAGATGTCACTGATGGATTTTGGGAGCAATTAGAATGATTTGGATGATCAATCATACTAGTTATCTGAATCAGAAAAGTTCTGATCCATCAGAAGGTGTTTCAATGATGTCGATGATAGAGATCGCGACGTATCCCATTACCATATGAAAACTAAATCTAACTGGATCACACAAACAAGGGTTTGGGTCTGGATATCATCAATTGGACTAACCCAGTTTAATTAATTTGAATAAGATTCAATTAGGTTCAAGAAAATCATGCTAGCACACGATTGAGCATAATGTTCTTCTTCAACAATCATTTAAGCATATCTCGACTGAGCCAAATGTATTTGGACTCAGGAATCTTTACTTGGTCTGACTAGAGCTTGTCCAGGTCAAAAAAGGTTGTCAACTGACAGCGCCACCATTACACACAAACAGACTCCTAGATGTCGACTTTCGATCATCTATATCGGACATAAAATTCAAGTCTGTATCCCCTAGACTTGGAGTTCTCCATTACCAAAAGCTAACATCATATCCATAGTTCTTCTTGAGTACTTAAGGATACATTTCATAGAAGTCTAGTATTCTTCCGCTGGATTCGACTGATATTTGCTTGTGACACTCATAGCATGGGCTATATCAGGTCGTGTACATAACATGGCATCATACATGAGGCTCCTTATTGCTGAAGCATAAGGGATCTTGCTCATGCATTCAATCTCCTCAGGTATGTTGGGATGCATTTTCTTGGAGAGATGAATGCCATGTCTGAAGGGTACCAATCCCCTCTTAGAGTTTTTCATGCTAAACCTCTTTGATAGTTCCTCTATGTACATCTTCTGTGAAAGACCTAGCATCCTATTTGGTCTATCTCTATAGATCTTAATTCCTAGAATGAAAAATGCTTCACTTAGGTCTTTAATGGAGAATTCTTTAGATAACCACATTTTATCTATGGTCAACATCGGAATATCATTTGCAATAAGGAGGATATCATCTACATACAGTACGAGGAATATAATAGCGCTCGCACTGATCTTTTTGAAAACACATGGTTTCTCCTCATTCTTGATGAAACTAAATAATTTGATTACATCATTAAAATGAGTATTCCAGCTCTGAGATGCTTGCTTAAGCCCATATATCGACCTTTGCAGCTTGCATACTTTATGATCAGCATCACTGAATGTGAAACCTAGCAGTTGTTCCATATAGATATCTTTCTCAAGGTATCCATTTAAGAACGCCATTTTTACATCCATTTGCCATATTTCATAATCGAAATAGGCTGCAACAGTAAGTAATGTGTGGATAGATTTTAGCATAGCTACTGATGAAAAGGTATCCTGATAGTCAATTCCTTCATGCTGACTATACCCTTTTGCCATTAATCTAGTTTTGAATGTCTTCACATTTCCATCTGCACCAATCTTTCTCTTGTAGATCCATTTACATCCAATAGGTATTATACCTTCTGGTGGATCTATCAAGGTCCAAACTTGGTTTGAGTGTATTGAGTCAATTTCTGACTTCATTGCCTCTAACTATTTCTCATAGTCGATAATCGATATCGCCTCATCATAGGTTTTGGGATCATCACCATGAAATCTATTACCTATGAGGAATATTTTCTCTCCTTCCTCTGAGATAGTACCTTAGTACCTCTCAAGAGGACAGAAAACCCTTTCTGATCTATGAGGTGGAAGAGGTAGTGATTGTATTGGCTCAAACTGATTTGGTTCCATAGGGTTCTTAGTTCGTTGCTCTTGTGAGACTTTCTCCTCGAGCTTGATCTGCTTTCCAATGCCATCATCTTGAATAAACTATTTTTCAAGAAAAATGGCATGCCAACTTACAATCACATTATGGTCTTCTGGAATGTAGAAATAATATCCTAATGATAGTTTAGGATATCCTATAAATCAAGCTCTAAAGGACCTATAGTCTAACTTGTCCGCTTGTTGTCTTTTGACATGAGTCGGACAACTTCAAATTCTGAGATGACTCAGACTTAGTTTCTTACCAAGCCATATCTCATACGGTGTGGTAGGAACGGTTTTAGAGGAAATCCTATTCAGTAAATATATAGCAGTTAACATACTATATCCTCAAAGAAAATCAGAAAGGTCTGTAAAGCTCATCATGGATCGGACCATATCTAATAAGATCTGATTCCTCCATTCTAAAATCCTGTTGAGTTGAGGTATTCTAGGTGGAGTCCATTGAGAGACTATGCCATTTTGCTTGAGATAGTTCAGAAATTTTTGACTAAGGTATTCACCTCCTCGAACTAATTGAAGAACTTTAACGGATTTTTCAGTTTGCTTTTCAACTTCATGTCTGAATTCTTTAAACTTTTTAAAGACTTTAGACTTGTGTCTCATAAGATACATGTACCCATACCGAGATAAATCATTGGTAAAGATTATAAAGTAAGCAAAGTTGCCTCTAGCTGGTACATCAAATGGGTCGTACATATCAGTATGTACTAGTGCAAGTAGATCCATGGCCCTTTCTCTATGTCCTACAAAAGCGAGCTTAGTCATTTTGCCATGAAGACATGATTCACAAATTGGATATGACTCGAAAGTCAACGGATTTAATAGTTAGTTTTCTCCAATTTGTTTATCCTATCTTCTGCTATATGACCTAGCCTTAGGTGCCACAGATATCTATCATTTGGATTATCCTTAGGTTATTTTGATCTTATGGCATTCATATTTTGCTCAATATTAAAGATAGATACATGAATATGTAATTGATAGAGACCATTAATAAGAAAACCACTTGCAATTTTATTTCTTTCATAAAGAATATTACAATGGCCCTTAAGAAAACTAATTATATAGCCTTCTTGTGCTAAACATGAAATAGAAATCAAATTCCTGCTTGCAGCAGGCACATAATAACAATCCCTAAGTACTAAATCTAAGCCAGATGGTAGTCGAAGAGGATAGGTTCTCATGACCACAGCAGCAATTCTTGCTCTATTTTCGATGCGTAGGATCATCTCACCATCCCTCAGCCTCTTGCTATCCTCAAAACCCTGCATGGAAGTGCATAAATGAGCAGTAGAACCAAAGTCAAGCACCCAACAAGATGCAGAAGAAACTATAAGGTTAGATTCAATAACGAGCATACATCCAGAAGGACCAATCTCCTTCTTATTTTTCAGGATGGCCAGATATGTAGGATAGTTCCGCTTCTAGTGTTCATCAGTATTGCAATGGAAACACTTTCCTTTGTCAACGTCCTTCTTCTTCAGCTCTGCCTTCTTTTTCTTTCCACCTTCCACCTTCTGCCTTTTCATAGATTTCTTCTTTTCAAAAGACTTTCTCTTGGAAGAAGTCCATTCCATAGCAAGTACTGAGCCTTTAGAACCTTTCATAGAAAGCTCAGCAGTAACCATGGCATATTCATAAGCTCGGTCAAAGTATTCTAAAGTTTATGCATATGATAGTTCATGATGAACTGCCCATATGCATCAGTCAAGAATTGCATAATTATATCATTCTGCAGATCCTAATCTAACTTCACTTCAAGCTTCTTAAGCTCTTCCATGTTTTCGATCATCATCAGATAATGATCTTAGACTGATTGCCCATCATGCATTTTAGCCTTAAACAATCATTTAGTGATCTGATATTTGGCTGCGCGACTTTGTTCACCAAACAACTCTTACAGGTAAGCCAACATTTGGTGGGCAGTCTTGATATCTTCATGTTGACATTGAAGCTCATCAGACATTGAGCCCAATATGTAATATCTAGCCTTACTATCTTCATCCATCCATTTATCAAGAGACACTCTCTATTCAGCGAACGAACGAGCGGGTAAGATGGGGGGATCCTAGTCCAATACATGAGTTAACTTCTCGAAATACAAAATAATTTTGAAGTTCTAGCGCCAATCCTTGTAATTGGATTTGGTCAGTCAATGGGTGTCCAGGATATGGGCTAGTGGGTTGGACGTAGATATTTTTCTTTTTTCTATAGAGAGTCAAAGTTTCTAGTTAGATTTTGTAATTAAGACTTGGCCAATTTATTTAGGGGTTTGATTTTTAAATAAATTAGCTACCACTATTTTCTCGGATCCCTACACTCCTTTTGTAGAAATGCAAAAATCTCCATGATTACTGATTTCTAGTGGATGGTGCAGTCCCACAAACTAACTCATCACCTCACCTAATAGTTATTGGTGATGGGTTAGCCAATGAGTGAACAACTCTTGTCCAATGATTCTCTAATAATGGTGCACCCAGGCTTGGTCTCTAATTCATGAATCTCATCATGCCCGGAATATTGATCCATTCCTTAGTTAAGTCAGACCCACCATTTGTATAGATTGGATTTCTAAATGGGTCCCTCACCGTATCAAAAATATTGAGCCCAATCCATTCTTCAGCCCGTAGCATCCAATGCCTAATAGACATGGTTGCATCTTTCTGGTGCAACTGAACCACTGTGACCAGTCGAGAACAATCAACCCTGGAAAGGATCCGCACATCTACAATGGTGGAAGATCTTATACTTAATCTTTTCTTAGAAAGATTTGATTTAGGTCTCTTTAAACTTGACTTGACATAGCCATAACCATTATGACTAACCTAGTTGCATGGATTAGCTTGGATTGTTAACCACCTTAGATCAGGACTGAGCCAATAAATATGGCCAAGTAAGTGAGATCGGTGGAAGGGATATATGCCTTTAACTCGACAAGAACGCATTCTAATCGAGTAGCTCCCAATTAAGAATCAAGCGATCGTATCTACCAAACTTAACCATAGACATCAAATTGTTGAGCTAGAACTAATCGGGTTAGTCTACAATCCAGACTCTAACCACTGAGCTTAATTAGGTCTTAAACTTGATCGATCACTCATGTGACTCGACCTTGACCTAGACTTAATCCTATTAGGTTGGTCAATTTAAGCACTCTTGATCCCATCTAACCAACTCTTGATTCGGTTTGATAAACCGCTAGACCTAATTGAGCTACCCAAGCTCAAACCTAATTTTATGAATATGTCTTAGATCTAAAAATTCTTAATTTTAGACCTAATATATTTCATAATCTTAATTCTTAATTAAGTTTAGGGTTCATAAAACAAAACATATATATAAAATCCTAGGATTTCAGGATCTAGGATTTTATAGAAAATAAATTTTGAATTTTTGATTAAGGATGAATGCGCAGCATCCCTACACATCATAAGAACACCCCATCGAGTGGAAGGAGAGGGTCTTTAAATCCTACTTCGTTCTTATGATCGGACGGCCAAGGGATTCATGTCTTAATCAGAAACATGATAAATCTACAAAACTAGTTAGATCTACATCACATATCACATATATAAAAATTGATCTAACTAAAAACATATTTTGCATACATCTCATTTATCATATCATGCATATTTTTAGGTCTAAATTATCTCATAAACATCTAAAAAATAAAATTTAAAATTGATCATGTCAAATTAAAATTTATTTTAGATAATTTTGTAGAACTATTCTACAACTAGTCTAAATATGCATCTATCATATCTCTTATGAACAAATTAAAATAAATTTATTTTTTATTTTTTAGATCTAATTATAATATTTATAATATCAAAAAATAGTAAATAAATAGACCTAAAAATTATAATTAATTAAATTAAAATTATGATCTTGTTAGACTATACATAGAATAATTCTATTCCTAGTCTAGTCATGCATCTCATATATCTTAGATCTAGATTATTTAATTTTTAATTTTTTAATTTTAGATCTAATCACATCTCATGTAATATTTAAAATTATCTAATTATTAGATCAAAAATAAACTAAAATTAAATCTAATGAATTTTAGAACCTGGCTTTGATACCAATTAAAGAAAAAAATCCTATTTTCTGGGTCAGATTCGTTCAGATCTAATTGGATCAAGAGGGATATTTTAAAAATTCTCCTCTAAGATTCTAATCAGATTTGAGATTCTTCAAATTTGATCTTTTTAATCTAATAAAATAAAATAAGATAAAAATTAAATTAAAACTAATTTAATTGTATCTTTATTTTGGGTAATTCGATTATCCTATGATGATCCCGCTGTTTGCTTGAGGTTCTGGATATAGCCATGCAAACGCCTGGCCTCTACTGGTACCCACACAGGCAGGATTTGGAGATCTTCTCCTTCTCAATAAATTCTTTAAAAATCATATCTAGATTTGATTTTGAAGGTCTTCAAAAACTCTTTTGAAGAACAATCATTGTCTCTTGTAGCAGTGCTGCCTTCTTCCTTTCCTATCGCCTTTTACTTGCTTGGATCGCACCTAACTCATGCCCAAAACCTCTTGGGCATGGAGAAGAGAGAGAGGACTAGAGGGTGGCATGGAGGAGGGAGAAAAGCTTTGTGGCATAGGCTAAAAGTAGAAGCTCTCAATTCTAGGCGTAGATAGGATTTAGATAGACCATAGTACACCATGCAGTGCCACATCATCCTAGCCAATCTTGGCCCTTTGTGCAATCAAATCTAAATCTGATTGATTGGATGACATCACTTGATCTAATCAAATTAGAGTCCCTCAAAACTCTCCTTAGATGGTGCCAAGACCGGGTCAAACAAGTCTTCTTGGTGCCATCTAGTTTGATTCTCTGAAGCAACTGGAGTCCCATACCATTTGTATGGGACTCCAAACCTTATCCACATGGGGTGCATGCCTTGCTAGATGTGTGCCCCTTTTCTGCCTACTATTTAGTAGGAGGATAAGAGCCAAGGTTCTCTCCTATAGGTGCATGACACATGGGCAAATGTCTAAGTGTCAAAGGTCAACATTTGAGCAAAGTTCAAAGACAAGATTAGCAGATGATGGAAAATGGCAAATATTATCTCATAAATTAAGACAATCCTTTTCTGATCTGGACAAGCTCCAGTCAGACCGAATAAAGCTTTTTGAGTGAGCCCAAACATATTTGGCTCAGTCGAGATAAGTTTTAATGATTGTTAAAGGAGAACATTAGTCTCAATCGTATGCTAGCATGATTTCCTTGAAACTAATTGAATCTTATTCAAATCAATTGAACTTGGTTAATCCAATTGATGATATCTAGATCCAAACTCTTATTTGTGTGATCTAGTTAGGTTCCATTCTATATTGGTAATGGGATATGTAATGATCTCTATCATCGACATCATCAAAACACCTTTCGATGGATCAAAATTTTTCTGATTCAGACAACTAGTACGATCGATCATCCAAATCATTCTAATTGCTTCCAAAATCTACCACTGACACCTAGTAGCATATGGTGGCAATCCATCAGAACTGAAAGCAAATCTCTCGGTGTAGTTATCTATGTGATTAAGTTTATCTATCTTGAGCTCTGACCGAATTAGATTAAGGTGATCTCGTCAAATCCTAATTTTTGTCATATGAATTAATCATTCGATTCAAGTCCAATGTAAAAATTCTAATAGAAACTCTTTCTATTATTTCACTCTGCCATGGCCATGGGCTTATGGACTTGATTCTCATGATCATCATAGGGATGCTCCTCTTCTACCGAGGTAGATAAATCCCTTATTCTTGCAATCCAATTCCTACAATGAACATGCTATAGCCAACATACACCTTAGGGTTTTGAATGGCTAGGAGATCGAGTTATGGTGTTGTCAAACTATAACACCCTCAAGATGAATTGTCGATGCACGTCAGGTCAAAGAACCAGATATACCACTACAGCTTCGAGCTAGTCATCGATGAGAAGGTAGACTTTCTCATGACTGCTCGAGATGGTCATGCTCAGTACCCTCGATCTCTAACAAGTATCTATACTCTCGCTCTGGTGTCTCTATACTGTAGACTCAAGACTCATCAATCCTAAAGAAGCGATCGTACACCAACCTTCTGGATCAATCACCATCCTCATGATGATCCTGCGGTCGGAAGCATTTTATGAGTTAATAATAAAAATTCATGTCTTAAATTTTTAACTCTTGAAAATATTAACTATTATTGCCATTAACTCAAGGGATGTATCACAGACCCTTTCAAATACACATTATGATAGAAAATAATTTATTTTATTATTTAGAGTCAAAATTATAATTTTGCCATTAGAAGTGTATTACAAGTGTCAGTCAATCTGGCTTCAAGGGCACACATATCTAACACTGAAAATATCCTTATGCTAGGACAAGAAAAGACCTTCTCTCCTAGAATTTTCTCATATTTTTAGATCTCACACTCTAATTTTTCTTATAGAAAAATCTCACAAAACATGGAGAAGAAGGGTTCTTAAATAAATCCTAAAAGAAGACCTTCTTTCCTTCTTCTTCTCTCATTATGACATGATTAGATCATGTCCAAGAAGGATCACTATGCCCCAACACCTTGGAGCATAGATCCCCATGCCTTCTTTCTCTCTCTCTCTTTGAATCATATAAAATCATAAAGGAAATGAGAAAATAATCCTTGAAAGAAAAACTATGAGAAAAGACTAAACTTGATCTTAGCCTAGTTTTTCAATCAAATTGAGCTAATTAGCAATCCAATTGCGAATCGATCCTCCTGTAACACTTGCATTAGGTCAAACATCAATCACATTGAATGTTTGACCTCAGAACGATTCTCAATCATCGATTAACCATTTGATTAAGTTACAATTAATATGTGTGATCCTATAGATTTAAATCTAAGTTAGTAACATAGAAATTAATTTCTATACCAGTCGAAGTGCCCATCTAGCAATAGTTCCCGACGTCCAGATAGGTTGAATATATGTAAAGCAACATTCTTAGAACCTTGGCCCTTGGTTATCATATAATTTATCCCTTTGACCATTAATGCTCAAGATGAATTTAAGTATGCTATCAAATACTCATACAAATAATCTCTATAATGTCACATAAAATTTTGCAAATTCCATGACTCCTCATGAGGATTACCCAGGCCTAAGTTTTACTAAATTGAAACACAACGAGACATTCTCTTCCTAAAGCTAATTAGGAGTGGTCAATCCCATCCTGACTCACACACTAACTTCATAAGTACTTGACTATACCCAAAAACCTTTTGAACCTATATTAAAAATACAAACAGTCTGGCACCAAAGTATAGTGAGTTGCTTGCAAATCACCATGGTGATCTTAGGTCGAAGGGATACTTATATTGAAAATACAAGCAGTCCGGCACCAAAGTATAGTGAGTTGCTTGCAAGTCATCGTGGTGATCTCAAGTCAGAGGGATACTTATACTCTTGATAGTAGAGTGCTACATTGGTAACGTTCAGTGCAGATGTACTCCTACATCTCATCTGCATGCCGTACCAGTATCTCTACACCACATGGTTACGAGGACAACCAACGCATATGGCATACAATGACCTACACTCGATAAGTTATCATCCTTACTAATACCTTATCATTTGATCATGAATAATTTAAGAACCATCCGATAAATCCTCTTTTATCGATTGATTGTAGTTCTAAGGACTTCATCATAATTTAGAAGTTTATTTAAGGAAGACAGAACTTCTTCTATGATGAACCAACCAAATAACTGTTATTATTAAATAATTCATATACAAATTTCAATCATCTACTAAGATAATTTGCTTTAGGATACATTTTCTAACAACTCTCACATGGACTACAATCAGAATGATACCAAATATCCTATCTTCCACTTGAGTTCGTAGAACTTCTTAGTTTCGAGGCCATAGCAAATGGGTCAGTCAAGTTCTCCTTTTTCATCAATCTTTCAAAGATTGTCGTTACCCTAATCTAAAATCAAAGATGATAGCGATGTAGAATATGCTGGTCTTTCGGCTCTTTAGCCTAAGCTATGGCTCTAGTGCTACGATAGGACTAGACCATCGGTGGAGGGTGCCACTCCCAACCTGCTAGTGAACCTTAGCAACTAAACAGCTTACATGACAGCATCATATGCCATGATGTACTCTTCATCACTAACTGAATAGGCTATAATGTCCTGCTTGTAACCATTCCAGTAGATTGCTCCTACAATTAGGGTATGACCCAACATTTTCTTATTGTCATCTTGTTCTAAAATTAAAATATCAACATGTTTTAAGTCAGTATTTCCATATTTGAGTCACTCGACCTTAGTATTTGTCAAATACTTAGGAAGTGTCCATACAATCTTCCAGTAGTTCATACATAGATCAGACTGGTATCTACTCACTACCATTAGTGAGTATACCATATCTAATTTTAAATATGAAAAAAATTAGATGATGGCCAACCCATTATTCCTTGCAATACTGTAATGCCATTCTCGATTAAAAGAACTTCATCCATAGACAACCCAAGGAGTAACACTATAGAACATTTTGCCCACTTACATATGCAGGATTTACCTTTGTTCATAACAAAGACATATCTTCAAAATGTATGTTCCAAAATTAAGATAATACCCAAATGGGCTTTACAGGTCTTTACCTTCCCATCTGCGCTATTCTGATCCTTTTGAAAATCCATTCGTACCCAATGGATTTTATCCCTTCAGATGAGTCATCTAGTGTCCGTACACTATTTGATTTTCATGAAATTCAATTTGGATTATGTGTCTCCAAGCCACTTCTCATGGTAGTTCCCTATAGATGATCGGATCCTTATTTTTCTCATCGAGCTCAATAGGATTGCCATCCTGGATCTAGATATTGAAATATCTATCTAGCTAATGTGGTACTTTATTGAATCTCTTTAGGGGTGCCACATGAATGGCCTCTGGGTTTGATATGATCAAATCGATTCTATAGGTTTATTAGATTATGTCGGTTCATTTCTACCGGTCAAACTTTTTCAAGTTCAACTTGACAGGCATCAGTTTCTTCTCTAAGAATCTTCTTTCCAAAAGAAATGCCCTACTGCTGATGAACATCTAATGTTCTTTAGTATGGTAGAGTTAATAACTTTCAATCATCTATTGGACCAAGATCCAAGCTTATCTGTATGCAAACTTATGACATAGGCCTATCAACCCCAAACCCGAAGGTGAGGGAGTCTAGGTCTACGCCATTCCATATCCCATATGGAGATTTACATCAAACTTACTCGGTATATATTCAAAGTAAAACTAGTAGTCAGAAGAGCACAATCCTGAAACAGGCAGATAAGTAAATCCTATTGTGAATTGAACCATGTCTAATAAAGTTCAACTTCTCTTTTTAGATATATGTTATTCCAAAAAGAAATCCACTGAGAGAGAATCCTATTCTCTCCTAGAAATATCACAAACTCATTGGATAAGTATTCACCTCTTCAATCTGATCAAAGAGTTTCAATACCATTTTTAGTTTATTTTTCTATTTCAATACTAAATTGTTTGAACATTTCAAATAATTCAAGCCAGATGCTCTCATGCCAGGATAGGTCGTCTGTAATGAAATATTTATATCTTTCTTTGGCACTTAAGTTCATAGGTCCATATACATCACTATGTATGAGACTTACAACTTTATCAATTCATTCACCTTTTCAAATAAAAGGTGATTTTGTCATCTTTTCAAGAAGATAAGACTCATAAGTTATCAATAATTCAGAATCATTGATTTTGAGATTTTTCTCTCAAGCTAACCTATTTATCTTGTTCTTGTCAAGATAACTAAGCCTATAATGCCAAATATAGACATCTATGACATAATCTAACTTGGATATTTATTAAATATACATATATTACACTTAACAGGGTGTATAGATGTTAAATATTATTTTTATTGTTCATATATTATTGTGATATTATTCATAATAATATCATAATAATTTTTTTTATTGATAAATATTAACCATCTCTAACCAAAAGGTCAATAGAGATCACATTTATCATAAACAATGGATAATGGTGACAATCGCTCAAAATGGCATCTTCTGAAAATAAGCTTGATAATTCCTAAAGCTAGGATTGAAACAAGATTTTTATTCCTAATATTTAGGTATCTCTCACCATTTTTGAACATTCCACTTTCCAATAGTCCTTGCTGAAGGAAAATCCTGATTTTTCGGATCAGGTTCGTTCAGATCTGATCAGATCAAGAGATATATTTCAAAAATTTTTCTCTTTGATCCAGATCAGATCTAAGATATTTTAGATCTGATTATTATTATTTTAGAAATTAAAATAAAATTAGATAAATTAAATCAAATTTAATTTACCTTAAAGTAGCTAAAGTAGCTTTACACTTTGATGATCCTGTAAGCAGCGGAAGGTTCTGGATCAAGCCACCCAAGTGCCTGGCCTCTATCGATATCCACTTGGGCTGGATCTAGAGATCCTCTTCTTCTCTATCACATCTCCAGAAATCAAATCTGGATCAGATCTGAAGGATCTTCAAAACTCCTTTTGGAGATCAGCAGTCGTCCTTTGCAGCAAGCCTTCTAGCTTTCACTCGCCTTTCTCTTATCTAGATTGCACCACCAAAGGTCCAAAACCCTTTTGAACGTGGAGAGGAGAAGGAGAACATGCTTTGGCGTGGAGGAGGAGAGGAGAAAAGACCTTGGGGCAAGGAGATCTCAATTAATTCAAATACCTCTTTGAGTTGGGCGCAGGGTCTTATTTATAGACTAATTGTGCTCCAACTCCTCTTCTTCCCAACCAATCACAACTCTTTTTGAAATCAGATCTAAATCTGATTGGTGGGAATAGAGTCCCCTGGATTCCTCCTTAGAGGGCGCCTAAGACCAGTCAAAGTTGGTTCTTAGGAGAACTCTAATTGGAATCCAAAAAGGAGATGGAGTCCCTGTCCAATAGGGACTCCTAGGCGCCTCCAGCTTGGGCACACGCCAAGGGTGGCATGTGCCCTCTTCCTTGCCAGGTTCTGGCAGGGGGACAGGCCCCCACCAGCTCTCCAATAGGTGCATGACATGTGGACAGAAGTCAAAGTATCAATGGTCAACATTTGACCAGTCAAAGGTAGACTTTTGACCAAAGTCAAAGAACGAGAAATGGCAGGTGACCAAAAATGGCAGGTAATGTCTTACAAAATAAGACAACCTTTTCTGACTTGGATAACCTCCAGTCAGACCATATGAAGGCCTCTGATTGAGCACAAACTCCTTTGGCTCAGTCAGGACAACTTATTTATGATAGTAAAAGAAGAACGTTAGGTTCAATCGAGTGCTAGCACGATTTCCTTGAACCTAATTGAATCTCATTCAGATCAATTGAACTAGATCAGTTCAATTGATGATCACCAGATTCAAACCCTTGTTTGTGTGACCCAGTTAGGTTCAGTTCTGTATGGTAATGGGATATGTCATGATCTCTATCATCGACATCATCGAAACTCCTTTCGATGGATCAGAACTCTTCTGATTCGAACAGCTAGAATGATCGATCATCTAAATCATTCTAATTGCTCCCAAAATCCACCAGTGACACCTAGCAGTATATGGTGGCAACCCATCAGAGCTGAATGCGAACCTCTTGGTGCAGCTACCTTGTGTGATTAAGTTCTTCTATCTTGAGCCCCGATCAGATTAGGGTTAAGGTGAACTCGTCAAACCCTAGTCTCTGTCATATGATGTAATCATTCAATTCAAGTCCAATGTGAAAACCTAAATAGAAACTCTTTCTATTATTTCACTTTTCCATGGCCATGGGCTTCTGGACTTGATTCTCATGATCATCATAGGGCTGCTCCTCTACCACCGAGGTAGATAGATTCCATCTTGATGCAATCCAGTTCCTACAATGAACATGTCATAGCCAACATACACCTCAGGGTTCCATATGGCTAGGAGACCGAGTAATGGTGTAGTCAAACTATAACACCCTCAAGGTGAACTGCCGATGCACCTCAGGTCAAAGAACTAGACACACCTACTGCAGCATCGAGTCAGTCATTGACGAGAAGGTAGACTTCCTAATGACTACTCGAGGTGGTCACGCTCAGTGCCCTCGTTCTCTAACGAGTATCTATACTCTCGCTCTGGTGTCTCCACACCATAGACTCAAGACTCATCTACTAAAGAGAAGCGATTGTACACCAACCTTCTGGATCAATCACCATCCTCGTGATGATCCTATGGTCGGAAGTATTTTATGAGTTAATAATGATTATTCATGTCTTAAATTTTCAACTCTTGAAAATATGAATTATCATTACCATTAACTCAAAGGATGTATCACAGACACTAAATACACATATGTGATAGAAAATAATCCATTTTATTGATATTAGTCAAAATTATAATTTTGCCCCTAGAAGTGTATTACAAGTGTCAGCCAATTCTGGCTTCTAGGGCACATATATCTAACAATCTCCCACTTGTCCTAAAGCCAATTGGCTACAAGTCTAAGTCCCATCTTCTCAAGGTGGGCTTCGATCTTCTACTGGCCCAATGGTTTTGTAAGTGGGTCTGCCACATTATCTATGGAGTTGACTCTCTTGACCTCGACATAACCCTTCTCGAGATAATTGCGGATGAGGTGGTATCGCCATTCAATGTGCTTGGATTTCTGGTGAGACCTAGGCTCCTTAGCAAGGGCTATGGAGCCATTGGTTGGCTAACCTAACCACCATTAGAGAGACACTTCCAAGTTATCATATTATGAATGATAATTTTATTAGTCAATAAGCACTAGGCCTTTGGGCCTCCAATGATTTTTGAGTTAATGGATCCATTATCATCCAACTTAATGGGAGGCTACGACTCAGTTATCTCCATAACTTTATCATTTTAAGGACCTAACAATTTTAAAGAATTTAAATTATTAGTGATTTAAGGATAGAAAGGACATGGATCAATTTACTCCCACGGACTTTACCAAGTCAAGTCCTCCCATTGACTTTTCAAGTCATCGACAAGGACTAGGATCAATTCAGTCCATGGGCACCTAGATCAGTCTTACTGATTTTATATGTAACATGGGATAGCATAAATCAATGAGTGACCTAATCAAAACCTGATTAACCATATTGGCTAGGTAAGTGAGATTGGTGGAAGGGTCTGCCAAGGATTTCCTTAGACACCATAAAAATTAGCTAGGTAAGCGAGCTGCCAATTAAAAATCATCGGTCTAGGATGCCAAACTTATCTTAGACACCAATCAATTTATCTATTTTGATTTGGTTTGCCTAAAAACTCCGACTCGACCACTGAGCCATGATCAGTATCCATTTGTTAGATGTATGGACTTTGATCAACTACAACTATTAAATTGATTTAAAAAAATGACCTAATCCTAACTAACTATTAATTAAGTTTGATCAATTTCTTAACTATGTCCATATTTAATCTAACCCTAGGTCTAACCCAGTTAAGGATTTGATCAAAGCTAACCCATTATCCATTAACCCATGTTTTATGAAATTATCTTAGGATCTTCAAATCACAAACCTCGATCCTAAACAATCACTTAATTATCAATTAAGTTCAAGCTTATGAGTTTCAATTTACGGAACCTCAGAACTAATTTTTGATTTGATCATTTGAAACATTTTCAAATTATGAATAGTTTATATTGAATCATATTCAATATATGCTTTTAGATCTGATTTGTTTTAATGTTTTGATTATATCCAAGGGTTTTGAATCTAAGATTTTGTAGAAAGTAAGTTCTCAATTTAAATTCTATGAAATAAATATATTATATACATTCTAGATTCAAAATAAAATTACAAATCAACATATGCAATAATAGGATCTAGATCTAAACATAAAACACGTCATATGGATTAGATCATAAATTATTTAAAATTAGATTTAAAATCTAAAAATAATTCATAAATCATTTTAGATCTCATCTAACATATTTATAATTTAGATTATTCAGATTAGCACGTACTAGGATAATCTTTCCACTATAAGGGATAAACCTTACAGCAGAACAACCTTATAGTAGTATGTGCAATCCGATATTATTTAGATCTAATCTAAATAATCTAAAATAGATTAAACATCTATTTAGTTTTATATTTAAAATCAAAAAATTAAATTATAAATTTCTTATATCTAATCTAAATAGTTCATGATTCACATTCAGATCTAGGACAACATTTTCATTGTAAGAGATTAACCTTACGACAGGATAATCTTATGGCAGTATGTGCAATCTTTAATTAATTTTATATTTTAAATTTATCCTCAAGCATATATGAAGATGTTATAAAAGAACCTAAATGCTCTAATACCATTGATTGAAAACATGCTGGATTTCATGGATGAATTTCATCAGCTTTTTTGAAAAAAATGCAGCGTAACACAGATTAAACCATTTAATCTACAAATGCATGTAATCAAATGCTAAACCCTACAATTAGGACCAATAACATGTCATAATGCATTCTAAATCTAAAATTAAAAGAGTTTGATATTGATCAAATCAATACCCTAGATCTAGAATGATTCTAGATCTGAAACCTAGATCACATCTAGATGAGAGGAGGGATCATATATCTTACCTTGCATGGGTTGAGAACTCTGTGGTTGATTTTTGTTGTTGCCTTTGGAGCCACACATGGATC
The DNA here is from genome assembly GCA_006176705.1 of Cocos nucifera. Lineage (NCBI taxonomy): Eukaryota > Viridiplantae > Streptophyta > Magnoliopsida > Arecales > Arecaceae > Cocos > Cocos nucifera. The sequence goes on along the minus strand of QRFJ01003138.1, from coordinate 102,499 downwards.
TAGCCTTTGGAGATCCAAACGAGACTGCAACAAAATCAGAGGTTCGTCGAATGAAGATCCGCTTGAAGTGCTAGCTTCTCGCGGATCCCTCCAGATGGTTAATCTAAATTTATTCTTCGGATCTCTTGGACATTCCAAGAGTTGAAGAATAAGAGAAGGATTAGAAGAGAAATTTAACCTTTGGATCTTTCGTAAATCTAAAATAAAACACTAGAAAAAGGTCCTAAGAGAAGATAAATCTTTTCTTTCAAGACATCAACGAGTGATCTCCTAAAAACATCCTTATGCTAGGACAAAGAGAAGACTTTCTCTATATTTCTATATTTCTAGATCTCACACACTCTGATTTTTCTCATAAAAAAATCATACAAAAATATAGAGAAGAGGGATTCTCAAAGAAACCATAAGAGATGACCATCTTCTCTTTTTCTTCTCTCATCAGGACATGATCAAATCATGTCCAAAATTGATCTTCATGCCCCAAAATCTTGGAGCATAGATCCCCATGTCCTCATCCTCTCTCCCTCTTAGATTTTTATCATATAAAAATTACACAAAATAAATAAGACAAAAATACTTAAAAGAAAAACATAGAGAAGACAGTCTTCTCTTACCCTTATCCCTTCAAGACATCAACATTTGATGTCTTGATGAAGATCTTTTCTTTAAGAAACATGGTGCCCCAAACCTCCACACCTTCTTCTTCTTTTCTTCTAATTTGTTTATAATTTTTTTAGGTTTTATACATCCTAAACCTGATAGGAGGCATCCTCCCTTTTATATATGGAAGCTAGGTCAAAACATAGTCTTAAAATGAGACCAAGGAGGAGTTTTAGGAGGCATCCAACTCTTGGACGCCTCCTCTCTTATTTTTTGGATGTTAAGATCAAGAAACCACATGCAAAACCAAAGAAATTAAGTACACAAAAGAAAAGAAGGCATGGAGAAAAAATTCCATAAGGGATGGAGGTGTTTCAGAGAATTGAGACTCTTTCAAAAGGAAACAAAACCAAACCACTTACCAAATTTGATCAAATCAAATTTTAATTAATCTCTTTAGATATTTAGTATATGGAGAAGCTCTTGTTGGTGTAGAGAATATTACATAAAGATCTGAAAATAAAATATGGGTATTGACTTTTATTGGCGCAAGGAAGGAGTGAGAGTCCCAGTTGGACTGGGACTCTTCTTGTTTGACTAGGTCAAAATTATTTTGAACCTAATTCAAATCAAATTAAATGCAACCTAATTAAAGATGATCCTAGTTCAACTAGAAGTTTAAATCAGATTAAATCATATTTAATTCTAATTTAAATCATAACTCAATTATGAATTAAGTGCACTCAAATCCTAGTCTAACTAGGAATTATTTTTTCCTTGCAATTGGCTTATCCAATAAACCAATTAAACTTAATCTAATTAAGTCCAAATGAATTCTAATTGAATCTAATTCAATTAGACTTCATCTCAACTTGATTACACAATCAAATTTAGCTAATTAGCAATCCAATTACTAATCAATCCTCCTACAACACTTGCATTAGGTCAAACATCAATCACGGTGAATGTTTGATCTCAAAACGATTATCAATCATCGATTAACTATTTGATTAAGTTACAACCTCTAATATGTGTGATCCTATAGGTTCGAACCTAAGTCAGTATCATAAGAACCAATTTTTATACTAGTCAAAGTAACCATTTAGCAATAGTTCCCGACGTCCAGATAGGTCGAATGTATGCAAAGAAACATTCTTAGAACCTTGGCCCATGGTTACCATATAATTTATTCTTTAGATCATTAATGCTCAAGACAACTTCGAGGACGCTGTCAAAAACACTCATACAAGTCATCTCTATTATATCTCAAAATTTTGCAAATTTCATGACTCCTCACGAGGATTATCTAGGCCTAGATTTTGCTAAATTGAAACACAATGAGACATTCTCTTCCTGAAGCTAATCAAGAGTGGTCAATCCCATCTTGACTCACACACCAACTTCACAAGTACTTGACTATACCAAGAAATCTTTCGAACCTATATTAGAAATACAGCCAGTCCGGCACCAAAGTATAGTAAGTTGCTTGCAAATCACCATGGTGATCTCAGGTCGGAGGGACACTTATACCCATTGACCTTAGCTAGCTACTCTTGACAGTAGAGTGCTACATTGATCACGTTCAGTGCAGATGTATTCCTACATCTCACCTGTGTTGGGATAAACTATCCTCTCTTGGATTGGTGTAGCTGCTGGTGATTAGCCAAGCAATAAGGAACAATCTTCTAGGACCAACATGGAAGCAAAATATTAGATTCAAGAGAAAAGAGAGAAAGAGAGCACAAGAGTTTTCTAACAGAAAAGAGCTTTATTCAATAAATTCAGCATCATATACAACCTTGACCTATTTCCAGTATTTGTACTTTACAAAAAGGTCAAGCCCCAAGCTCATAGAAAAACTTTCCAAAATTCAAACAACCCACGTACACAAAACAAACCCCCAAAAACTGAGTCAGCCTAGTTTTAGATTGAGCCGGCTAACCTGCGACTAGGTCGACTCAGTTTGAGACTGAGCCGACCTAGTTGGGTACCGTGCCAATAGCCCGAAAATGCTGCTTTCTATCTAGATTTTTTTTTGAGACATAGCCAACCCAGTCCTAGACTAAGCCGGCCCAGTTCCCAACTTAGTCGGCTCAGTATCCGGATGAGCCGGCTCAGTTTTTGAACTATACTACTTGGGCTGATTTTCCTTGCAGCTTGCTCCCATCTTCCCATGACCTATCCTCTCATGTTCCTAAGACTTGGGAGCACTACTTTTGAGCTCACATTCTCCACCTTAGTGCTTTCAAATTCTTGTGAACTCATCTCTTCTCAGTAAAACCATCCTTGCCACACACATCTGAAAGCTATCTCTTGGGAGAGTACCTTCATGAGTGTATCAAAACTAATTCTCCTTAGTAGGGACCTTTATCAATTCTACATCACCTTCCTCCACCAGCTCTCTAATCCTTTGGTACCTCACGTCTACATGCTTTGTGCGCACATGATAAACTGAATTCTATGCCAACAATAAAGCACTCTGACTATCACTGAATTGTGTAACCTTGCTCTGCTCCACCCCCAATTCAACAATCAGCCTCCTAAGCCAAAATGCTTCTTTTGCAGCCTCCATTTTTCCAATATACTTGGCCTCTATGGTAGACAAGGGCGTAATTAGCTGAAGGGTTGATCTCCAAGACACCAGTTCATCATACACGCAGAAGATGTATCCAGTAGTAGACCTCCTTGTATCAAGATCTTTCACATAATTCACATCTACAAATCCTTCCAAAGGATTTGAAGCTCCATCTTCAAATCCTCCTGGTTGTCCGGCAAACACCAAACCATGATTCCTTGTTCCATGCAGATATTGCAATATCCATTTCAATGCTTTCTAGTGTTTCTTCCCAGGGTTAGCCATGTATCTACTAACCATGCTCACTGCATGTGCTATATCTCATCTACAACATATCATAGTGTATATCACACCACCTATAGCATTTGCATAAGGGACTCTTTCCATGTATTCTCTCTCCTCTTTTAATTGGGGGCTTTATAGCTTGGAGAGAGATATATGGCTCGGTAATGGCATCTCTGCATGTTTGGCCTTCTCCATCCCAAACCTCTCTAGAACTTTCTGGACATATCTTCCTTATGACAAATGGAGCACTTCTTTACACCTATCTCTACAAATCTCCATTCTAAGGATTTTCTCAGCTAGACCCAGATCCTTCATCTTAAACTCAAATGATAATGTCCTTTTCAGCCTTTTTACAGCTTCCATGCTTCTGACTATAATTATATCATCTACATATAGTAGCAGGTACAGAGCATCCTTCTTATCTACATCATTGATGTAAAAATAGCAATCATGTTCACATCTACTGAAACCTAGGTTCAAAACAAAACTATCAAATCTTCGGTACCATGGACAAGAGGATTGTTTCAAGCCATACAAAGACCTTCTAAGTAAACACACCTTTTTTTCCTATCCAGTCTCCATGAAACCATCTGACTGTTTTATGTAGATCCTTTTCTCCAATATGCCAAGAAGGAAGACCATCTTCACATCCATCTATTCCAACACTATGTTGTACTATGCCACCAGCGATAGCAAAATCCGAATAGATGTATGACGCACCATAAGAGAGAAAATTTTTGTATAGTCAATCCCTTTTCTTTATGAGTATCCCTTTGCTACCAGTTTTGCTTTGAATCCGACTCCATCTTATTCTGAAGGTGCCTCTTTCTTTGTGAACACCCACTTTGAGCCAATAGGTTGAGCACCTTCTGGAAGATCAATTGCCATGTCTGATTCTTTTCAAGTGATTCCATCTCCTCCATCATGGCCTGCATCCATGAATCATGATCCTCACTCTCCATAGCCTCTACATAATTTTCTAAATCTTCATTAGTAGTGATGAGTGCATAGGAGATAACCTCATCAATGTCATATCTAACTGGTCTCCAGATAGTACGTTGGGGCTTGTGCAAAGCCACTCCTACTAGCACATCTCTGCCTGATGTCTGTGGCTGATTCTGCACATCCATCTGAACTATTGGTACTTCATGCCGGTCTTCCATCTGAGTATCTTTTCTTCTACCCAGCTCCACCTCAATAGGAATACTCCTATATGTGGATTCGGACTGCATGTCATCTATCTCAGACTAGCTACTACTGTTCACCTTTGTCTTTCTAGTTTCATCTATCCCAGACCTCCTCAAGATGCTCTTCTCATCAAAGATAATGTTCCTGCTGATCACTAACTTCTATGCTTGAGAGTCCTATAGTAGATACCCCTTGACTCCTTGTGGATATCCGATGAATGTCATCTTTTGAGATTTTGGATCCAATTTGCTTCTCTCGGTTGCCTTCACATGGAGTCAACCGAACCGAAGATCTTTAGGTAGCCAAGCTCCACCTTCTTCCCATTCTAGATCTTCTCTGAAATGCGTCTGTTCAGCTTACAATGTGGGGACCTATTCATAAGAAAATAAGAAAAATTTAAGGCATCACCCCAAAAAGATTTTAGAAGTGACATCTGCAACCTCAAACTCTGTGCCTTCTCTATCAATGTTCTATTTATTCTCTTTGCAACACCATTCTGCTGGGGAGTCATCTTCACCGTGTAATAGTGTTTGATGCCATTTTTCTCATAGTACCTCCTGAACTCCAAGCTAGTATACTCCCCTCCATTATCCGACCTTAGACACTTCATCTGTCTCTCTGACTCCTTCTCTACTTTAGCTCTCCAGGCTCTGAACTGGGCAAACACCTCTGATTTTTCTCTAATCCGATAAATCCACACCTTCCTTGAAAAATCATCAATAAAAGTGACAAAATACCTAGCCCCACCTCTAGCTGATATAGGAGCTGGTCTCCACACATTCGAGTGCACTAAATCAAGCACTCCTTCACTGTGCTTGGTACTTCTAGCAAACTTTATCCTATGCTATTTGCCAAAGATACATGGCTCACACAAATCTGTGCCCTCATTCTTTAGGGCTAGGATCAAACCTCTTCTGCTAAGTTCAGTGAGCCCATGATTACTCATATAACCTATCTGATAGTATCACAGTCGATATAAAATCTGCTGCTACTGTGCCACTGCTAGCACCTCTGCACTATCATTCACTAGTGAGCCTTTCATTTTATAAAGATTGTTGCTCAGTCTTCTACCTCTCATCACCATCAAAGCTTTCTTAAAAATTTTCAGACATCCACTCCCAGCCTGGCCACTAAAAGCATAACCCTGCTCCTCCAAGTAGCCCAAAGAAACTAAATTCTTTTAAAACTCCGATACATGCCTGACATTTGATAATGTACGAATAATTCCATCATACATTCTCATCTTGATAGAGTCAACTCCAGCTACATTGCATGGATGATCATCTCCAAGGCTGACACTTTCACTATCAACCTTCTGATAGGTAGTAAATCACTTCCGATGAGAAGTATAGTGGTGCGAGCATGCTGAATCTAATATCCACATGGTATCGCACTCTGTGGACCCATCTGATACAACTAATAGGTATTCTCCACTACTCATAGATGCTATATCATCTTTCTTACTGACCTTCCTTTTTTCTGATCTCAGAAGTGGACAATCTCTCCTCAAGTATCCAGGCTGATGATATTTATAATATTTCAATATCTTCCTCTAATCTCGAGACTTCGACCTACCCTTTAATTTCTCTTGCCTTCTCCTTTGATCTTTCCTATCTTTAATTCACAACCAAGATCTCAGACTTAGGGTCTCTCTTGCAGATCTTCTTTCTTTGCTTATTTAATCTAAGCACACCAACAACCTCTTCATAGTTTAGGGTCTCCTTTCCATAAACTAAAGTTATTATAAGACCATCATACGAATCTAGGATAGAACATAATAGCAGCAATGCCCGATCCTCCTCGTGGATCTTCACACCCAAACTCATCACCTCAGAATACACCAGATTGAACCTTTGGATATGTGTAACAAGAAATCTACCTTTGGGCATCTTCAGACTATATAGTTGTTTATTCAACCATAGCTTGTTCATTATGTTCTTCCTCATGTATGTATTCTCTAGTCTCGTCCAGAGCCCCTTTGCTAGTCTCTGTGCAAACCTTAGGCATAACCTTATCGGCCAAGCACATCTAGATTATGTTGAAAGCAATTTTCTCCAACTCTTCCCTATCCTCAGTATTGATCTTTTTCGATCTTTTTCTTGTCAAGATCTTGTAGATTCTCTACTAAGCCAACAAGTCCTTTACTCTTTGCTGCCATAGGATAAAGTTTTCCTTGCCATCAAATTTCTCAAAATTCATCTTGAATCCACTTGATCCCATGACTTCAAACAAGTTAAGAACAAATCCCTAACACCCTTCTTCGATCACACACCAGTAACACTATCCTTCAAAGAAGATCTAAATGCCCTAGATCCTCTTTTCAATCATCTATATCACCGTCCCTTCATGTAACCAATCTCCACCTTAATCTAGAAAAAAATAATAGAGAAACAAGAAGATTTTGGATAAAATCTGGTGCAACAGATCCTAGATGTAGTAACCCTAGGTGTCTTCCTTCCTTCCATGCAATACCACTCTGATACCAATTGTTGGGATAAACTATCCTCTCTTGGACCAGCATGGCTACTGGTGATTAGCCAAGCAACAAGAAACAATTTCCTAGGATCAACGTGGAAGCAAAATAATGCATTAAAGAGAAGAGAGAAAGAGAGCATAAGAGTTTTTTTTGGGAGAAAAGAGTTTTATTCAATGAATTCAGCATCACATACAATCTTGACCCATTTTCAGTATTTATACTTTATAAGACGATCAAGCCCTAAGCTCATAAAAAAAATCTCCAAAACCTAAACAACCCAAGTACACAAAATAAATCTGCAAAAACTGAGCCAGCCTAGTTTCAGACTATGCCAACTAACCTGCGACTGACCCGAGCTAGTTATGTACCATGCTAACCATCTAAAAATGTTGCTTTCTATCTGAATTTTCCTCTGAGACATAGCCGACCTAGTTCTGGACCAAGTCGGCCCAGTTCCCAACTTAGTCGGCTCAATCTCAGGGTGAGCTAACTCAGTTTTTGAACTTTTCTATCCGAACTGATTTCTCTTTCGGCTTACTCCCGTCTTTCCATGACCTATCTTCTCATGTTCTCAAGACTTGGGAGCGCCACTCTGAGCTCACAACCTAGATGCCATACCAATGTCTCCACACCACTTGGTTATGAGGACAATCAGTGCATATGGCAAACAACGACCTACACTCGATAAGTTATCATTTAATCGTGAATAATTTAAGAACCATCTGATAAATTCTTTTTTATCGATTGATTGTGGTTCTAAGGATTTCATCATAATTTAGGAGTTCATTTAAGGAAGATAGAAATTCTATGATGAACTAACCAAATAACTATTATTATTAGATAATTCATATACTAATTCTAATTATCTACTACTTAGATAATTGACTTTAGGACACATTTTTCAACAAGCAAAACCTCTTTCTTTTGTTCCGCCAACCCACCCATATTTTTTTTGTGATCTTCATGGGAAATTGGGGAGGTTTTGTGCACAAAATAGGTGGTCCATGGTTGGAAAAAGATTTAGGGCGTCCAAGAGTTGGACGCCCTTTGTCTTGCCCATTTTGGACAACCCTTGCTAGGTATTTGACCTAGACAAGGAGTCTGTCCTATCTCTCTATATAAGGGGACTTTGGGCTTGATTTCTTTTAGATGTTATTGACCTAAGAGAGAGCTATTGGGGCATGGGAAAAGTTTCAGAGAGAGATCCTTGGGCGTGGGGTTTTGTGGAGACACAAATCCAAGTGTCTTGGTGAGAGAAAAAAGGAAGAAGAAAGGTTCTTCTTCTAGGGTTTTTTCTTTGATCTTTTCCACCTCCTTTTGTGAGTTATTAAGAGGTGTCTCTTCTTCACAAATCCTCTTCCTTCACTTATAAATATTGGAGGGTCCAAGAATTCAAGAAGGAAGTTTCAGATCAGCCATCGAAGAAGGATTAGCACAGTATTAGCATGCTGTGCTGATTGCCTATCATCGAACTTCAGATCTTGTATCAAGACCTTTTGTGGACAACCTATAGTTGCCAGACACGTGCGTGGCTCAAAGCAACAACCTTCACCTCAGATCAGTAAGTTATGGAATCTAACTTGCAAGAATAAAGGTGATACGGTCTTCTTTCTGTTGTCTAGATTTGATCTAGTACTATTTTGATGCTGATTTGATAAACATCATCCTTTCTTATTTTTATTTTCAGATTTAACAGCATGCTTAAATCATGTGATAGGATCTTAGATCTGGGGCTATTTCATGTTTTATTATGAATTAATATGATTCATTCATCTCTTCCACTGCATGTTTTTGAAAAGTTTCAAAATTAGATCATGAAACCATAGATCTATTTCCTTCAGCTTGGTGGCCAACCTTATAGATAGCTGAACTCCTTCTGGCCGAATTCCATCATTGCAGGTGGTAGAAGATCTCATCAATCTTAGAAACCAGTAACCCTAGCCAGCTGAATTTCTCTCCAATCGAATTTCTCTCTAGCTGAATCCTTCTATTCTGCCCTATGAGTGGTAGATCCTGACACTTTTACATCAAGAACCCTAGCCAATCAAACTCTTGACAATAGCCAAAACAGCACCAGCAAGAAGCCATGAGTCTTGGTAGTCACCTGTCTGGGCTTCCGATCAATCTCAAATCCATACTGTCCTGATCAAACTCCTCTAGAAGAGCTTGGCCGTAGTTCTTAGTAAAGAACCCACTATCCTCTTTATGATCTCCAATCGGAATATTCATGCCTGCTCTCAACCGATCTTGAAGGTGGCCGAGCTTCACAAAACTATCATAAGCAGCACCAGTAAAATCTAACAAATTGCAGGTCCACCACCCATTACCCAGAAATCGATCTTCAAGTTCAGCTAATCCAACTTCGAGTTATCCATCATAGCAAGAACAGCTTACTAATAGACACAGAAGTCTCTGACCTCCCATATGAACTTCAGCAAATAAAACTCAACCACCTACAAGTTGCGACAACGATAGTCCACTCTCCATAACAAACTTCATGTGGCCCTTATGGCCTACTGACATTTTATTATGGCTGTCATTATCATTCTATTATGAACTCCTACTATAAAAGAGATCTTTTAGATATGTTTTCTTCTTTAAGCTCTCCTCTTTGCTCTAAATTCTATTAAGTACTCCATTCTTGATGGCCAGAGAACTAACTTGACCGTCAAAGAGTCCTATCGGAGCCAACTCCAGTCAAGACTTTATCTTGCAGGTCTCATCGACAATCTAATCTTTTCCAACTCCAGCGAGTTCATCCAAACTATTTTCTGCACTAATAGAATTGGCACTAGAGGAAGGATCTTTTGAGCTCTTGTTCTTAAAGAAGTACCTAGTCGAGTTCATCTTCTTTCTTTCTATTGCTTTACTTTTTTTTGACCTCTCCTTGTTCTAGCAATATGCCACCCAAGAAAGCTTTCACCCAGTGATCCACTACCTGTACCACCAGATCTCACCCAAATTAGAGTGCTCCAACCTCATCACCGGCACTTCAACCTCCACCAATAGCTATAGTGGATCTGGAGTAGTGTAACCTACTCATGCAATAGGTTAGGGGCCTTACTAAAAGTAGTGCAGGCCATGCAGCAGTCCTTGACATCAGTCTAGCTAGAAAGACCCTTGTTCGAATACTTGGATCCGGTGTAGGGAAGACCTACCAAGGCAAGTCGGTTCGTGACCCCTGAAAAGGGAAACTAGATGGCATAAAGCTCTTGCTCTGATCATAATTCCACCCCTAGAAGATCTCTGCTCCCTTCCAGTCAGCCACACTTTGAGATTCATGATTGAGATGATATTCTCATTAGAAGCTTCAAGAAATGAATTGACGGATCGAGGAACTTTGCCGCATTGCCTCCGCTCGCCATGACGATATCTGCACTGACCCTCCATTCTCTACCCAGATCATGTAGGAGCCCATCTTGCTGAACTTCAAACTTCCTCAGTTTGAGAGTTATGATGTAAATATCCTCATTCATTCAAGCTTCCTCTCAGCCTTCAAAGGAGAGAATACAAAGCTTCAAGAGTCATCTTTCAGCTTCTCCATCAAACATCAAAAAGAATTCTTTTTCTTTTTATTTTTGTGCTAAATTTTATACTTATATTTTTATTTCTTTACAAATTTCTTTGGGGGAAGAAACTTGGAGTGTAGTGATAAGTACCATAAATTCACCAATAAAAATATTAATTTATCAATTAATTCATATTAAGTTTTAAGAATTAATTATCAATTCATATATATTTTTTAAAATTAATATTTTTATTAATTAAAAAATTAATTAAAAAATAATAAAAACTAAAAAATAAAAAAATTTTATCAGTGGAAAGAGATTTTTTTTTATCATAATGAAATAAGTTTTGCATAAAACAAAGCTAAAATGACGAAGATATGAATTTTTAAAGAAATAAAATAAATAAAAATTAAATAAAAAATAACATACGGCTCAGTCGGCTAAAGCCACCGTGCCATATCAGCTGGCGCATCCAAATGCGTCAAGCTAAGCCAATGAAGCTAGCATGCCAAGTCAGCCACGCAAGCCAACTCAACCGCAGAAGCCATTAGCCAGTCCATGATCCAGGCGTGGACCGCCAGCTCAGCAGAAACCAACGAATCATGGAGCGACACGTAATAGACCTAGACCCTTAAAGGATTTATAGAAAATCTATCATGGCTCATAGGGCATTTTGGACTTTTCACTCGACGACAGGAGGCACTTATTCGTTGCAGTGTATGGTGCAGTCGGTCCGCGCGGTCCATGGGAACAGTAATTGCACGATCGAACGACTGCAGTAGCTTGTGATCAAGATCGAACGGTGGAGGTTTCAAATCGAATTTGATTCAAAATCAACTTCACGTGGATTACCATCCAATGGTAGAGCTCAATCCAGGGGATGATCCGATGGTGGAGAGAGCTCCCAGTGGTGATCAGGACTCCAAAAGCATAATCAACGGTCAGATTTTTTCCATCAACGCGCGATCAATGGCTAGAATTTAATCCGACATGATCTGGGCTGATACATATCTGATTTTGGCATTTTTTGGACCGTTTGATCCATATCTAACGGCCAGATTTCATCCAGAGCAACAAAATTCATTTAGGACTCTTTTTAATCCAAATTTCACTAGGATTTCTTCCTATTTTAATGATTAAAATGTCTTTAGTTCCACATTGCCTATAGAAAAATTCTCCAGCCTTCCAACACCAATAAATAAGATCCCAGGCCTCCAGAGTTTAGAATCTTCGATCAAGGTAAAGCTTTGGTATAGGGTATAGCCATGTTTTGGATTAGAGGCTGCTTCAGAGCAACGGGTGCCGAGAAGAAGAGCTAGGCTTCTACACCATCTTTTTGCCAATGCCAATCCAAGATCAAAGATCAACCTATTTTAATTTTTTTTTAATGTATTTCAATTATGAACTTTTTAATTAATAAAATATTTATTTTTATGCTCTTTAATTTCATGCTCTTTATTTTTATTGCAATTTACTTTTTATACTTTAATTATTGCTTTTTACTTTATTGCAAGTAGATGCTAAGATTAAACTAGTAGATCTTAGTACCAAGTTTAAATTTCTGCACCATTTAATTTTCACTTTTTATTTTTCGACTTCACTTTTGATTTCAAAACTTTTTTCTTTTCTTTTTTTTATAAAATTAAAGATTTTAAATCTAAAAATACTATCTTTTCTATGGATTTGACCCGACTTACTACTATCTACATATTTTTAATTATTTTAAGAAGTCAGATTAAACTGATAAACACGGTGTCTTAATGACAATATCGCGATCTTATCAAGTTTTTGGCACCGTTATCGAAGAAGGAACGAACATTAAGCTTTTGATCTCTTTGATTTTTTTATAAATAAATTATGAATAAAATTTTTATTTTCTTGTAAATATTGCTTGCTAACTTTTTTCTTATTTTGTAGAAAAAGAGATTAAAAAAATAAAAAGAACTAGAGCAAGGAAAATCATTCAATTTTGCTTAATGAGATCAATCCTAACCCTAGTCCTTTTATTTATTTATTTATTTATTTATTTATTTTATTTTTAAATTAAATTTAAAAAAATATATCCACTTAAATCTAATTAAAAATCTTATGATAAGATTAGAAATCCTAACTACTTAGAGCATGCAACATATTAATTTTATTTTTATTTTATTTAGTGATCATTAGAGATAAGGTAAGCTCTTAAGTTTAAACAATTTCATGCATCTACTTTAGTTGCATGGAATCCTTTGTTGAAAGTGATTGTGCATATGCATTTTTAAATCAAATTAAGGGCAACACCAAATTAAACTGGATAAGGTGAGGATTTGATCATCCTTTTGTGGCCCACAAACAACCAACCAGCATCTAACATTGACCTAAGCCTTTAATTTTAAAATCAATTAGACATCAGTCCTAGGAGCTCGAGCACAATAGGATAAGAAACCCTAAGAGTTGAACCAGGTTAGGGTTAGTCAATTTGGCTGGTATCTAGAAAAGTGGTTCAGGGACAACTGGTCTCGAAGGAAGGTGGTTTCTAATTTATTCCATTAGCTTACCTAGCCAAGCATAATTGGTGTCTAAGATAAGCAACGGGGAAACTCCCACCGACCTTACACTTACCTAGTCAGTTGATTGGCTAATCCTATACTTGGAGGGCTTGAAGATGACCTTGGCAGTTAGGAGCTATCTATATCTAGGATAATCTTTAGTTAGGATTGATTGACCAACTTAATTGCTAACCAACATCAAACCTAATTAAACCTAATTCTTCTCTCTCTTCTTAGTTCTAGGACTCCTTAGGACCTCTTCTTTAGAACTCTTCTTTCTTTCTTATCCTTTCTCCTCTAAAAATAAAATAAAAATTAAATTAAATTAACTAAAAATATATTAAAAATAATAATTAAATTAAATTAAAAATAATAAATAAAATAATTAAAAAAACCAATAATAATAATAATATATTAAAATAATAATATATATATAAAAAATTTTAAAAAAATTTAAAAAATTCTAAACCATACATTAGGGTCACACTAATACATGCACGATAGGAAATCATTTTTTCTGATTTAGTTAAACTTAATTAAATGATTGATTCATATTAAATCTGATAATCAAATGGCTTACCTAAACCTAATAGTCCAAAAATTAGATAAAGTTAACCTTCTTACCCAAAAATTAGATCAACTCCTAACCCTAAGTCAATAATCTCCTGCACAATTTATATCTCCTTCTAATTATCAAAAGTTTTATTCTGTTTGTGCTAGCCCAACCCATCATCTGAATGAATGCCTTACCGCTGCACAATTTTCATCTTTTATCCAAAAATAAGTCCAAACTACTTAAGGCTACTCCAAGCCGGTTAATAATCTCCTTTCAAATTCATATAACCAACATTGGAGTAACTATAATTTTTTTTTGGACATCCCAACAGACTCAGGCTCAGATCCAAATTTTACCTATCCAAAACTATCAAAATAGGCACCAATAAGAATACTATGCCTATAATAATGGTCAGCCTAGTCAGTTTACCCAGCCATCATATAACAACCAGCTATCATACCCACCTCTCAGCAGACCAATCTAGTCGATGATATATTTAACCAACTTCAACAATTAATTCTGAATCAACAACAATCGATCTTGACTCAATAAGAATCTATCGCCAAGCTAGAAGCTCAAATAGGATAATTAGTTGAGTCTAACACGAGGAGAGAACTAGATCAACTATCAAACCTACCAATTTCAAACAACCCATCTAATATCCACCAACCATCTAGACCAAGTTATCAATTTAATATCTCACTTAAGAATCCTTAATTTAAGAATGCTCTTGAACTTAAAAACTATAGGATTCTTACGGATCCATACCAAGACCAGGTGAGAGAGGCTAGTACTGATGCTAGCCAAAATAAAAATTTAGAGGAATAGATTAGTACTGAGACTAACCACATAGAAGAATCCGAACCAAAAATTAGTACTAATGCTAGTTCCGGTTTAAATGAGATAAACATAGGGAAAAAGAGAATAGATGATTTATCCGAGACTTATAAACCTAATGTCCTATACCCTTCAATCCTAGAAGTCGATTCTTCTTACAAAAATCAAGAGGCTTCAATGGAGTTGTTTAAGCAAGATCACATTAATTTACCTCCAAAGTTAAATCCATCTTTAGTTACCCTTCCAGCACCCATTAAATCAAACTTAACTCCTAATACAAAAACTTAATTCATGAGCATTTTAGAAGAACAAATAGGAGAAATTCTTAATAAATATGGGTCTGAAAATGGGGTCACAAATTATGTCCCTAACGATTATATCAATAAAGGGATAAGAAATTATCTTCTTGAGATTGACAATCTAAAATCATTAGAATTTGTCAATCTAATATTTGACACAAGATAATAAGCTGCATTGTGTCTGACTGATGATGGCAAACTTAACGCTTGTTGGAAGGTAATCCAATATTTATTTTTTTTATCTAATTTATTTTTTTAATTTATTTTTTTTAGAACATGTTGAATAAGTTTGAGGGAGAGCCCAAATTCTCAAAGACATATGCAGGACTAAAAATATACTAAGTCAGGTGTATTCTTTCATGTTCTTTATTACATTCTTTATTTGTTTTCTCCATTGAGGACAATGTCAATTAAGTTGGGGGGAGAATAATATTTTTTTTAAAAAAATTTTAAGTTCTCAAAAAAGTTAGTATTTAGTATTTAGATACTTGATTATGCTTAAGAATCGAATTAAACTAAGCATTTTTAAAAAAAAAATTGATGCACAGATCAGAGAATCTATGAGATATTGAGGAATTAAGTATTAAGAAAATCTAATAAAGAGTTAAGTCTAGAACATAAATTTTTTTTTTTTTGAGTATTTTTAATCTTTTCTACTAGCATCAAAGAAAAGTCTATTTTTTATGGGCTTATGTAGGATAACTATATATTTTTTTATATAAAAAAATAATTTATTTTAATAAAATAGTTTTCAAGTACTTTTTACTAAGTAATCGAGCCTCTTTGCCTAAGCAAGCATTGAGTTTTGCATCAAAAGGTGGAAATGACAAAGAAGCTTATTGTAAATAGTCTTAACTCGTAGTCTATTTGATTCGAGCTAGTAAGCTCGAGGGGTATTCTATACCTAGTGCCCTAAAGCCAAACTGATTTGGAAGTCATTGGCCTAAGACTTGCTACATGGATCAAATAGAAAGCTTAAGGGATTAAAACACTCAATAGTGGTACAATGTTAAGAAAAAAAAATTTCTTTCCCATCGAGTAATCGGATCCCATTAAATAAGTAAATAATGATATTCACGTCCAAAACGTAGACAATGTGAAAATAAAAATCAATAAATGAAGGGTGGAAGTAGCAATATACTTGCTTATATGAAAGTTTAGATAAATCAGAGATAAAGATCGAATAATTTAGAAAAAGTTCAAAAAAATTTAATGTTCTTTACTTAATTTTTCTATTGATAAGTATTAATACCCCAATGATATATCTAACTTAAGCTCTACTGAATATCAATAGCCATTTTGAAAACTACTTCAGTAAAATTCAAAATTCTAAAGTTAAAAGGTATTTTAAACTAAATTCTTTCTTTACTCGAGAATGAGCAAAGCTTAAGTTGGAGGGTGTAATAAGTACCATAAATTCACCAATAAAAGTATTAATTTATTAATTAATTTATATTAATTTTTAAGAATTAATGATCAATTCATATATATTTTAAGAAATTAATATTTTTATTAATTAAAAAATTAATTAAAAATAATAAAAATTAAAAAATAAAATTTTATTATCAATGGAAAGAGCTTATTTTTTTGATCATAACAAAATAAGTTTTGCATAAAATGAAGCTAAAATAAAGAAGATATAAATTTTTAAATAAATAAAAACTATATGAAAAATAACATACGACTCAATCGGCTCAAGCTGCCATGCCATATCAGTTGGTGCATCCAAACGTACCGAGCCAAATCCACGAAGCCAGCACACCAAGCCAGCCATGCAAGCTGACTCAACCATAGAAGCCGTCAGCTGGTCCATGATCCAGGTGTGGACTGCTAGCTCAGCAGAAACCAACGAATCACGGAGCAACATGTGGTGGACCTAGACCCTTAAAGGGTTTATAGAAAATCTATCATGGCTCATAGGGCATTTTGAACTTTTACTCAACAATAGGAGGCGCTGATTCGTTGTAGTGTACGGTACAGCCTGTCCATGCGGTCCATGGGAACAATAATTACACGATCGAATGACTGCAGCAGCTTGCGATCAAGATCGGATGGTGAAGGTTTAAAACTAAATTTGATTCAAAATTAGCTTCACATGGATCACCATCCAACGATAGTGCTCGATCCAGGGGATGATTCGACGATGAAGAGAGTTTTCGATGATGATCAGGACTCCAAACACACGATTAGTGATTAGATTTTCTCCATCAACGTACGATCAATGGCTAGAAATTAATCAGACATGATCTGGATAGGTACACATCTAATTTTGGCATTTTTTGGATCGTTTGATCCATATTTGACGGCCAAATTTCATCCAGAGCAACAAAATTCATCTAGGACTCTTTTTAATCCAAATTTTACTTGAATTTCTTTCTAGATTAAAATATCTTTAGTTTCACATTGCCTACAGAAAAACTCTCCAGCCTTCCAACACCTATAAATAAGACCTTAGGCCTCTAGAGTTCAGAATCTTCGATTAAGGTGAAGCTTTGGTATAGGATAGAGCCACGTTTTGGATTACAGGCTACTTCAAAGCAACGGATGCCGAGAAGAAAAGCTAGGCTTCCACACCATCTTTTTGCTAATGCCGATTCAAGATCAAAGATCAACTTATTTTAAATTCTTTTTCTTTTTTTTATGTATTTAAATTATAAACTTTTTAATTAATGTAACATTTATTTTTATGCTCTTTAATTTCATGCTCTTTATTTCTATTGCAATTTAATTTTTACATTTTAATTATTTCTTTTTATTTTATTACAAGTAGATGCTAGGATCTAACTAGTAGATCTTAGTACCAAATTTAAATTTCTATACCTTTTAATTTTTACTTTTTATTTTTCGACTTCACTTTTGATTTCAAAACTCTTTTCTTTTTTTTATAAAATTAAAGATTTTAAATCTAAAAATACTACCTTTTCTGTAGATTTGACCCAACTCACTGCTATCTATGTATTTTTAATTATTTTAAAAAATTAGATTAAACTGATAAACATAGTGTCTTAATGACAACATCATAAAATTAGATAGTGTAAAGATTGTAGTTGGTGCTCCTAGTTTAAAACTAATCAGATTGATAGTGAACCCAAAAAAACTATCAGTATAAGATTATGGTTGGTGAGCTTGGCAAAATCAACTAAATTTGTTTGTGATCTCAGGTCAAAACAAACACACTATAATCTCAGATTATAGTAAAATTTCCAAGGAGATAGCTTGGGGAGTGGACGTTGGTGCGGAATTGCATCGAACCACTATAAAATCTTTGTGTATTTATTTTATGGTTTTGCTTTCCTTGCTTTTCTTATTTACTTTACGTATTTGCATTAGTTTGTTACTTTTAATTCCATTGCTACACATTGCTCATTCACTATAAGCATTCAAATTTCTCTTAATTAGAAGTACATATTTATTTTAGAGTATAATTTGGCCAAAAATTTTATTAACTTAATTCACCCCTCCTCTTGGATGGCCATAACTGGGCAACAAGTGTTACAGAGCTGGTGCTCTATTATTAATTGTTGACCTAACCATCAAGAGCTAAAAGATCTAGGCGATCCAAATGGATTCTTTGTTTAATGAAGGCTATTCCATAGATAGACCCCCACTTTTAATGGCTCAAATTTTATCTATTGGAAAGCTCGGATGAAAATATTCATACAAGCATATGACTATAATTTATAAAAAATTATTATTGATGGCTTACACATTCATAATGCATTGATCAAGCATGATAAAGAGATGGCCCAACTAAATACCAAAGTCATGAACATGCTTTATTGCTCCATAGATATTAATGAGTTTAATATAATTTTTTCATGTGTTTTAGTGAATCAAATATGAAAGAAATTGAAAATAACTTTTGGAAAAACAAATCATAAAGAAGAACCAAGCTCCCAAGAGGATAAGCAAGCTCACCCCAACATATGCCTCATAGCACATGAGGATTAAAAGAAGAAAAAAAAGAAGAAACAAAAGAAAAAGAAAGCATTGATTAAGAGGGAGAAAATTAAAGAAAAGAAAAATGAGAAAGAGGAAGAAAAAATTACAAATCCTTGTCTCATGGCCAATGATGATGAGGTAAATCTTAAAAATTCTTTCGACTTTACTTTTGATGAGTTGTTTCAAGCCTTCAATGATCTTATGAATGAATATAAAATGATAGGGCTGAAAAATAAAGAATTAAGAAAATTAAATCTTCTTTTAGTTGATGAAAAGAAGATATTTTGAAAGAAAAGAATGCTTTAGCTAAAAAAAAAATTACATTTCTTAAACCTAAAAAATCTTTAGTTGAAGAAAAAGAAAATTTGTTAAAAGAAACGAAATCTCTTTTAAAAAAATATAAAATTAATAAAAGAGATTGAAAATTTTAAGTCCATGGTAGAAAAGTTCACTTATGGATCTCAAAAGCTTCAAACAATATTGAACAATCAAAAGGCTATTTTTGATAAACTTGAAATTGGATATAATCCTTTAAGAAAATAGAAATTTATGAAAACATGTTTAGCAAAGCATCATCTAAAAATTATTTAATTACATGTTTTAAATGTAATAAAGTAGGCCACAAAATTTCAAAATGTAACACTAAGAGAATTTGCCACACTTTAATTAAACAGATTTGGATTCCAAAAAGAATCATGTGCTCTAACCTCAATGGACCCAAGATGGCTTGGGTACCAAAAACTAGAAAATAATTCTTGCAGGTACTCCAAGCATCCAATGAAGTGAAAGGATCAAATTTTTATGGATGGATGCTTTGAAAATGAAAGGAGATGGATGATGATGCTTGGTATAATTTAAACTTTACTTACATCATACCATCAATGCTTGTTTCATTCATTGATTCTATTGCTTATTTGCTTGAAATAATTTTAGTGTGATTGATTTTAATGTTTGAAATAAGATGAATATTTAGATTTTAAAAGTTTAATATGCTCTTTTCTAAGTATCATGTTATGATATGAACTAAAATTATCTTGGAATTCAACATGATATAATAACTTTTCTATATCAATTTTGTAATTAATAAACTTAAATTAAAAGATGCTTAATTGGATATGAATATTTTTGAATTGCTAAACATACTAGTAAAACTAAGTTTGACATTTCCACTCAAAATGCTTGATGTGTTAAGTTGCATTGCATTTTAAGTTTATCCTTAAGGATTTGAAATTCCATAGTTAGATCAAAACGTAGAGCTAATATCTAGATCCCTCTTATTTTAACTTTAATTGATTTTGTCTCCCAACTTGAAGAATGACTTTCACACTTGGTATCAAATTGAATTTGAAATGTATTTTCATATTTTTTCTATTATTTTCAAGCAATGAATCTAAAAATTGATTTTTCTTTAATCTTTAAGTGGTATCAAACTTTTTAAAAAATTATTAATTAGTCAACATTTTAATTCTATTGATATCATGAAAACTTCTAAGCAAATTATTTAATTCAATATTTAAATAATTAGTATCAAGATAATTATTATTTATTTTATATTTCAAAGCTCTTGGTATGAAAACTTTCATAATTGCTATCAAATAGTACATCATTGTCTTATACTTCAATGCTTTATCATTTAGTAAAAATAAAAAAAAATATTTTTATCTCAAATCTATTTTGTAAAGCTATATTCTTGATGCTACATCATTTAAGATAAATCCAAAAAGTTTATACTTTTTCTAAACTTAATTGTCTGATATTTCATAAGAAAAGGGATGAAATGATCTTTCAAAGAATAACAAAAAAAAAATCATTTACAATTTTCCTTGGATGATTTGTTAATATCAATTCAAAATAATTTATTATAATTTAAAATTCTTAAAATGGTTTGAATTTCAGATCAAGTGGTATTAAGAAAAATCTTTGGGCAACAAGTTGTTAAGAAAAATCTTTGGGTAAGTTATTATTTGATTTTATTTTCAAAGCTATAAAAAAAATAAAAAAAAGATTAAATGGTATCATTCTTGTCTTGAACTTTATTTTATGTTTTTTATAAAAGAAAAGAATGTTTTATCTTAAATCTGATTTTGCATAGCTTATATGATGTCATTTGAGATAAAATCAAGAATTTCATATCTTTTTGAACTTGATTAAATGATATTTCTTAAGAAAAGAAAGATCTAAGTTTAAACAAAATATCTTTCTATGATTTTTTTTTGTATGATTTATTGATATCAATTTAAATTAACTTATCAAGATAATTTGATCTGAATTTAAATTGATTCATCTTTTTTGATAAAAAAACTTTAACGATTGATATCAAATAAGTCATTATCATCTTGTATTCCATTACTTTATCTTTGACAAAAAGAAGAAAATATCCAAAAATATATTCATTATCATCTTGTATGAATATATTCTTGATATTATATCTTGAGATAAATTATAAGATTGATACATTTATGCTTCAAATTGATTGATACTACTTAAGAAGAGAAAGAGATATTTTTGAAAAAATTAAATAAATCTCTTTATGATTTACTTTGAATCATATATCCAAAAATAAATTTGAAAAATGCTCTTTTTAAATATATTGAAGTTGATATCATGTAAAAATTTTTAAGAAAGTTATCATTTGCTTTTAAAGCCAAATTTTTAAAGAGAACTTTAGTTTTATTCATTCAGGACTAGACAGCTTATAATATGTCTTATATTTATTGATTTATCTT
Organism: Cocos nucifera; assembly: GCA_006176705.1. Lineage (NCBI taxonomy): Eukaryota > Viridiplantae > Streptophyta > Magnoliopsida > Arecales > Arecaceae > Cocos > Cocos nucifera. The sequence continues at coordinate 80,978 of QRFJ01003138.1, read as the reverse complement.
TGGATAAAAGAATAGTTGCTTTATCTCAAATATAAATTTTCATGGTATACTTTAGGATTTTTAATGGATTGTTATCATTGTAAATATCTTTTGAATTAAATAAAAAGTAAATAAAAAAAATAGTTTCTATATGAGTGAATGCTATGTTTATTTGAATTGAATGCATAATTTAATACTTAATTCACTCGATTGATGCTTGTTCTCTTAAAATTTTATTTAATTTTAAAATAGCTTTGTTTGTAAAAATAAGGAGGAGAAAATATCAAAGATAAAATGATTACTAACTTGGTACCAATCAAATTTGAAAATACGAATTTAAAAGTCAGAATTATATTAATTAAGATTAATGTGTTATCAATTAATTATGCTTAATATGAAAGAAAAAGAGGGAGTAATAAAAATTGTAAAGCTTAAGTATGCAAATTTTGAAAAAGAAAAGTGGAAGATAATGCTAGAGAATGAATATATATATATATCATTTTGATAATCTAAATTTAAAATATGCTTATTTTAAAATATAGAGTGGAAGAAAGTTAAAAAGTAAACTAATCCAGTTATTAATATGAAAAGTAAGAGAAATTTATTGATTTAATTAGATTAAAAATATTGATAAATTTATGATGTTAGATTCTCTATCAATTATCTTATTTTGAGCCTTATTGATTTTAAACTTTTCATTAAATACTATATAATCCTTTTAATTTATGCTTTCATGTGTTTGTTCAATTTAATTTACTTAATTTAAAATGCTATCAAATAAATAAATTATTCTTTAATATTAAAAATTATTTAATGTGGTATCATTAATATGTTGGTTTCATATTTTTATTTGCATGATTATTCTTGATAATTGATTGGAGTTAAAATAAATTGAAAACATATTCTTACTCTAAGAAATAAATTTCTAAACCAAATTTTGGAACTCATTGAATATTTGAATTTGATGCTAAATTTTTTATGTGCATTGCAAAATTCTTATGAATTATTTGCATTGAAGCAATTTTTACTCAAAACAATAAATTTTAAAAAAAAGTGACTATCATTTTTGATACATATTTATTTTACTTTACTCAATACATTTTTAATACATATCTTTCCCTAACTTAATTGAATAAAGTTTCTTAAGTAAAGAAAAGATTGAATATTAAAATGTATATTTAAAAATCTGATTAAAAGATCATATTCATTTAAAAAGGAGGAGAGTCTATAATATTTGATTTCAAGCTAATTTTTGAAAAGAAAGAAATATTTATTCAAAAGGAAAGATGATTTCTTTGATTTGACTTTATGAATTTGATACATCTCTCAATTTAATGTCTTAATGTTGATTTTGATAATTTTTTTTTTATTCTTTTTCATGAGCTTTTTGATGTTGTCAAAAAGGGCGAGAGGTATATTGAGTATATGCTTAAAAGATTAATACTTAAAAAACTCAATAAATTTCATGCTTCAAATCTTAATACTTATTATTTTGAATTAAAATATTATTTTGATATGAGTATATATATTATATGAAATATTAATTGGAGCTTTCATGAAGTTTGCATTTATGTTTATATATATTATCACTTCATGACTTATACTAGCCAATTTATATATATTATCACTTCATGACTTATACTAGCCAATTTATTGAAATACATTAAATTATATTTTTATGTATATACTCAAAGTTTTGCCATCATCAAAAAGGAGAATATTGTTGATCCCATGATTGATTTTAGTGTTTGTCAAACTTTGAATGTTTATGTATTTAACTATGTGTTTCAAGAATGGATGTAGATCTTTTCAGGTTTTCAAGTTAAAATTATAATTTTATCAAGTTGAAGATCAAGAAAAAGTGATAAGGAAGAAAATCATTATTTTATAAAATTAAAGAAAATTAATTTTGAAAGCCTCAAGAATAAGCTTAGAAGATTTTTGATCTTTCAAAAGCAGTCCCATAATTTTTGGATGCATAAATTAGAAGAAAATTAAGTTTTAGCAAAATGATCAACCCAAGGGATGACTCCTAGGTCATTCTCTTTCGAAATGGACTGCTCGGCATGCTTGGCACGTAAACTAGGATGACCCAGTCTGAATCCGACCTAGTCTCAGTGGAAGCAAAAGATAGAAAGTGCAGAAAGCTAATTTTTCAAGATCTAGGAGACTGAGCTGATCTAGTTAGAATTGAGCTAACCTAGTTAGGATTGAGCCAACCCAATCAAAAACTGAGCCGATCCAGTGATCGTAATGGCTAGTTTTCTGTAGTTTTTTCAAACGGTCATTTCTCCACAACAATGGCTATTTCAGAGCTTCCAATGGCTGGAACTGATCTTTAAGCTATCACAAAGAGTATAAAAGGCTAGAGAAACATTTGGAAAGAGAGATCAAGTGAATTGAAAGTAAAAATCATCAAAATAGTGAGGTTCATAAAATATCTAAAGAAAAAGAGAGAAAAGAGAGGACCTTGTGCATCAAATTCAGAGACTTCTAAATGTAACCATCCTCATTCATCAAGCTTCCTCTCAGCCTTCAAAGAAGAGAATACAAACTTCAAGAGCCATCTTTCAACCTCTCCATCAAACTTCAAAAAGAGTTCTTTTTCTTTTTATTTTTGTGCTGAATTTTATACTTGTATTTTTGTTTCTTTACACTTTGGAGAAAAGAAACTTATGGTGTAGGTTGGTCCAAGCCAAAAATTGGATAGTGTAAAGGTTATCGTTGGTGCTCCTAAGTTAAAACCAACTGGATTAATAGTAAACTCAAGAAAGCTATCGGTGTAGATTTGTGGTTGGTGAGCCCAGCAAAACCAACTGCATTTATTTATAATCTCGAGTCAAAACAAATGCACTAAAATCTTGGATTATAGTAGAACTTCTAAGGGGATAGCTTGGAGAGTGGACGTAAGTGCGGGATTGCATCGAACCACTATAAAATCTTTATGTATTTATTTTATAGTTTTATTTTTCTTGCTTTCTTTATTTACTTTATATATTTGCATTAGTTAGTTGTTTTTAATTCCGCTACTATACATTGCTCATTCACCATAAGCATTCAAGTTTTTCTTAATTAGAAGCACATATTTATTTTAGAGTATAATTTGACCAAAAATTTTATAAACCCAATTCACCCCCCCTCTTGGATGGCCATACCTGGGCAACAACAATCTTTGACTGATGGCCACATGAACTACCACATGCATAAATTGTAAAATATCTTGGCTGAACTTATGAACATGCTAGTTACTACTGAGCTCTCTATGAAAGGTTCAAAGGGCTCAGTGCTTGCTATGGAGCAGACTTCTTCCAAGAGAAAGTTTTTTAGGAAGAAGAAGAAGACCGCGAAGAAGCAGAAGATGGAAGGTGGGAAGAAGAAGATAGAGCCGAAGAAAAAAACCGCTGACAAGGAAAAATATTTCTATTGCAATACTGATGGTCATTGAAAGTGAAACTGCCCTCTTTACCTGGCCAGCCTAAAGAACAAAAAGGAGGCAGCTCCTTCTAGAGATATGCTCATTATAGAATCTAATCTTACGATTTTTTCTACATCTAATTAGGTGCTTGACTTTGGTTCTAGTGCTCATTTGTGCACTTCTATGCAGGGTCTTAAGGATAGCAGAAGGCTGAGGGATGGTGAGATGATTCTATATGTCGAAAATGGAGCAAGAGTTGCTGCTATGGCCGTGGGAACCTACCCTCATCGACTACCGTTAGGATTAGATTTAGTTCTTAGAGATTGTTTTTATATGCCTACAATAAGCAGGAATTTTTTTTTTTTTCATGTTTAGCATAAGAAGGCTATATAATTAGTTTTCTTAAGGACCATTATAATAAACTTTATGAGGGAAATAAAATTACAAGTGGTTTCCTTATAAATGATAATGAATCTATCCGTAGATGCACATGGGTTGGTCGACTAAAGTCGGACTGGTGTGTAGTCTATGTGGATTCTAGTACCTACTAGAAAATTAAAGTAATTCTTCGAATTGGAGATAGAGACTACTAGTTCAAATAAAATAGTGGGAGAATCTTAAAACTAAAATCCAAGTCTCTAGGCTTAAAATAATTCATATACTTAAGTCATTATTCTCTTTTCTCAAAATAAGGCTAAATCCTAATTGCTCCAATTACTATTAGACAGTGATGACTTATAAGATCCAACTTCAATAATTAGTATCAAAAGTTAAATTGGTTTAGTAGTACAAACTAGTTCGTATTGGGGCTTCTAAGTCCAGTCAAAATCATTAGTCCAATATTCACCCAAATCAGGCATAGTTCTTCTACTATTAGAAGCAGGGTCATAGGAAGAAGAATTGTCGTGCTTTTCCTGATCATAACAGGCTGAACAAGAGAAAGGAGCAAGAGTTGCTTATTAATGATGTTATATGATAACACCTTGAAATTTTTCTATATGTAATTCTACTACCTCAGTATTAGATATCGATGGTCTTAATGCAATTTGTTGCAAAGGCTACAGGTAAGAGGAATGTTTGAAAATGGTAAGAAATACTTGAACATTGGGATGGAAGTCCTATCCAATCCTAGCTTTAGGAATTATCAAGCTAATTTTTAAAAGATGTCATTTTGAGTGATTGTCACCATTGTCCATCGTTTATGATAAATGTAATCTTTGTTGGCCTTTTGGTTAGAGATGAATATCATTTATCAATAAAAAAATTATTTTAATATTATTATAAATAATGTTATAATAATATATGAATAATAAGAAAATGATACTTAACATTTATACAGCCTATTAAGTATAATATACACATTTAATAAACACCCAAGTTAGATTATGTAATGGATGTCTACATTTGGCATTATAGGCTTAGTCATCTTGACAAGAACAAGATAAATAGGTTAGCTTGAGAAGAAAATCTCGACATCAATGATTGTGAATCATTGATAACCTGTGAGTCTTATCTTTTTAGAAAGATGACAAAGTTATCTTTTACTAGAAAAGGTGAAGGAGTTGATAAAGTTCTAAGTCTCTCATCCATGACAAAGTTATCTTTTACTAGAGATAAATATTTATCCAGTAAGTTTATGACATATCTAGGAGAGAATAGGATTTTCTCTTAGTAGATTTATTTTAGAATATAGTATATCTAAAAAAAAATTAAACTTTATTAGACATGGCTCAATCCATGATAGGATTCACTTGTTCGCCAGATTCAGGGTTGTGTTGTTGTGACTACTTATTTTACTCTAAAAATATATCGAGTAAATCTATTGTAAATCTTCATATGGGATATGGATCGAGCATAGATCTAGACTCTCTCATCTTCGAATTTGGAGTTGATAGGTCTATGTCAAAGGTTTGCTCATAGATAAACTTGGATCTTGGTCCAATAGGTTTTTAAGGATGATTAATTCTACTATGCTGAAGAACATAAGATGATCATCAGCAGTAAGGCATTTGTTTTGGAAAGAAGTTTCTTAGAGAAGGAATTGATGCCTATTAAGTTGAACCTGAAAAAGTTTGATAGGTAGAAAATGAACCGACATAATCTAGTAAACATACAGAGCCAGATTTGATTAGATCAAATCCGGAGCCCATTAAAGTAGCACCTTTAAGAAGATCTAGTAAAGTACCACATTGGCCGAATAGATACTTTAGTATCTTAGTCTAAGATGGTGATCCTATTGTGCTCGATCAGAATAATAAGGATCTGATCACCTATAGGGATGCAATGCAATGGTCTGACTCTGAGAAGTGGCTTAGAGCCATATAATCCAAATTAAAGTCTATGAAAATCAATAGTATGTGGATACTAGTTGATTCACCTGAAGGGATAAAATTCATTGGGTGTGAATAATTTTTCAAAAGGATCAGAGTAGCACTGATGGGATGGTAAAGACCTGTAAAGCTCGTTTGGATATTATCTCAGTTTTGGAACATACGTTTTGAACGTATGTCTTTGTTATGAATAAAGACAAACCCCACATTTATAAGTAGACAAAATGTTCTAGTGTTATTCCCTATGTTGTCTATGGGTTAAATTTTCTTAATCGAGAATGACATTCCAGCATTGCAAGGTATAATAGTTTGGCTATCATCTAATTTCTACACATTCAAAATTAGATATGGTATACTCACTAATGGTAATGAGTAGATACCGGTCTAATCTAAGTAAGAACCACTGAAAGATTGTATAGACAATCCCTAAGTATTTAGAAAATGCTAAGATCCAATGACTTAAAAATGAAAATACTGATTTAAAACATGTGGATATTTTAATTTCAATTAGAATGAGATGACAATAAGAGAGTGTCGGGTCATACACTAATTGCAGGAGCAATCTGCTGGAAATGTTTGAAGCAGGATATTGTAGCCTATTCAATTAATGATGTAGAGTACATCATTGCATATGATGCTGTCAAGTAAGCTGTGTAGTAGCTGAGGTTCATTAGTAGGTTAGGAGTGGCACCCTCCACCAATGGTCCAGTCCTATCGTATCACTAGAGCCATAGCTCGGGCTAAAGAACCAAAGAACCAGCATATTCTGCATCGCTACCATCTTTGATTTTAGATCATGGTGACGTCGATTTTCGGAAGATCGATGAAAATGGAGAACTTGATTGACCCATTTACTAGGGCCTCTGAACTAAGGAGTTCTACAAACTCAAGTGGAAGATAGGATATTTGTGAAGGAAAACCTATTTTTTCGACACAGGATCGTTTAGATCTGATTGGATTTGAAAAAATATTTTAAATTTTTTTTCTAAAATCTTAATCAAATCTGAGACTTCTCAAATTTGATCATCGAGATCTGATATTAAAAGTTAAAATATAAAATTAAATCAGATTTAATTTTAAGTATCTGATTTGGTAATCTAATTATCCTACGATGATCCTGTTGATTCCTAAGGTTCTGGAAGGAGCCATGCACGTGCCTAGCTTCTACCAGTATCCACTCAAGAAGGATCTGAATGTCTTCTTCTCATGAATTTCTTCTCCAAAAATTAGATCTGAATCTAATTTGAAAAGCCTTTAAAATAACTTCTAAGTGCAGCTTGTTCGTCTCATGAACATAATTGCATAGATACTGAATCTTGTGCCAAAAACCTGGGATCTTCAACTCAGATTTATGCCTAACTTTTTAGGCATGTAGAAGAGTTGGAGAAAGAGGATAGAGGGGGCATGGATATTAGAGGAAAGACTCCTCTGGGTATGGAAAAAATAAATTACATTGAGGCAATTTTATAAGAAGAGTTCTTATGCAAGACATAGCGCCATAAAGAGTCCCTTTTTGACCAAAAACCTAATTAATTTGACTATTGGGACTCTTGCACTTGATCTCTACAAAAATCCTTAGATCCCATCTTGTTTTGATGCCAAAAATCCATCTGAAAGGTGACGGCATGAAAGAAAGCGATCATACACCAAATCCATCTGATGTCTCTTTCTATCATCTTCACTCTACCATCTTGTTTTGATCGCTTTCTTTGAGTAGGTGAGTGTTGAGTCTACGGTGTGGAGACATCAGAATTCAAATCCATCTGGAAGGTGACGGCATTGAATGATTAATTCATATGATGGATATTGGGTTTGATGAGTTCACCTTAACCCTAATCCTGTCGGAGCTCAAGATAGAAGAATCCAATCACATAGGTAGCTGCACCAAGAGGTTCACTTTTAGTTTTGATGGACAATATGGTAGATCCACTAACAAAGCCTTTAGGCCAATAGAAGATCGAAGCCTAGCTTAAGAAGATGGGACTTAGATTTGTAGGCAATTGGCTTTAGGTTAAGTGGGAGTTTGTTAGATGTGTGCCCTAGAAGCTAGATTGGCTAACACTTGTAATACACTTCCAAGGATAATTTTATAATTTTGACTATAAATTAATAAAAAAATTATTTTCTATCATAGTGTGTATTTAAAGTATATGTGATACATCCTTCGAGTTAATGATAATGATAATTCATATTTTCAAAGAGTTAAAAATTTAAGACATGAATTTTCAAACTGCTCTCGACCGTAGGATCATCACGAGAATGGTGATTGATCCAGAAGGTTGGTGTATGATCGCATTCTTTGAGTAGATGAGTGTTGAGTCTACGGTGTGGAGACATCAGAGCCAAAGTATAGATACTCGTTAAAGAATGAGGGCACTGAGTGTGACCATCTCGAGCAGTTTGAAAATTCATGTCTTAAATTTTTAACTCTTTGAAAATATGAATTATCATTATCATTAACTCGAAGGATGTATCACACATACTTTAAATACACACTATGATAGAAAATAACTTTTTTATTAATTTATAGTCAAAATTATAAAATTATCCTTGGAAGTGTATTACAAGTGTTAGCCAATCTAGCTTCTAGGGCACACATCTAACAAACTCCCACTTAACCTAAAGCCAATTGCCTACAAATCTAAGTCCCATCTTCTTAAGCTAGGCTTCGATCTTCTATTGGCCTAAAGGCTTTGTTTGTGGATCTACCATATTGTCCGTGGAGTCGATTCTCTTGACCTTGACGTAATCCTTCTTGAGGTAATCACGGATGAGGTAAAATCGCCGCTCGATGTGCTTGAATTTTTGATGAGATCTCAGCTCCTTAGCTAGGACTATGGTGCCATTATTATCGTAGTACAGAGGGACGACATCTGATAGCATCACTCCAAGTTCTATGGTGAACTTATTATACCAGAATGTCTTCTTTACAGCTTTCAATGTAGTGATGTACTCTGCTTCCATGGTGGAATCTACTATAACAGTCTGCTTGGAACTCATCCAGCTGATAGCACCACCATTACACACAAACAGACTATCAGATGTCGACTTTCGATCATCTATATTAGACATAAAATTTGATTCTATATAACCCTGGATCTGGAGTTCTCCATTACCAAAAACTAAGTACATTGAAGGAACCAGATCTAGGATTTCATGCATAGATCTTGAAACTTTTTCAAGATCATATGGCAGAAGATTTAAATAAATCAAATATTTATTTAAATAAATATGTAAACACCTAGATCTCAAATCTATTACATGATCAAGGAATGACATTAAATTAGAAATTAAAATTAAACATGAAAGAAAAGATTGATTAAATCATCCTAGATCTATACTACATCAAATGCAGGTATGAAGTTAATAGATTAGATCTATTACCCGAGCAAGTTAGATGTTCTAACTTGCTGATACGGGCTTGAGGATTAAGTCACGAGTCACATACATATCTGGCCTCTAGGAGTCGTCCACACGAGCCCACGAACATGATTAGAGATCCCGATGCAGGAAATCAGCACAGTATGCTAGCACTGTGCTGATCTCTTTTCGACAGTTGATCCAATGCTTCCTTCTTTGAAACTTGGATACTCCAAAATATTAGAAGAAAAGAGAAAGATTTGTAATACTGAGACACCTCTCAAAAGCTCACAAAGAAAAGGAGGAAGAGGTCTGGAACAAAAACCCTAGAAAAAGACCCTTTTCTTCTTCTTTATTCTTTTCTAGACATCCTAATTTGTGTTTTTAATATCTCTATGAATCAGATGAATTTTTCTCTAATTATTATACACCAAAGAAGCCTCTCAAATGTCTAAAATTTACAAAAATTTAAGCTAAAAATTTTAATTAAATAAAGAGATATGCAGAGTCCAAGTTAGGTCAAAAATCTAGACTAGGAAGGACCAAATAAGGAAAGTTATTGGGGTGCCCAACTCTTGGGCGCCCCCTCCCTTTTTTCTGCCATGGACCAGCAAGGGGGGTGCACAAAAAAATGTCTTCTTTTACCATGAAAATCAAAGAAAATTAGGAAGGTTGGGTCGGCACACTTATGGGAAGAGTTTTGGTTGACAAGGATTCTATCTCATAGAATCGTTAAGCAAAACTAATTCCCCTTTTGACTTGGTCATCCAACAAACTTCCATATGAGAAAAAGAAAGAGAGAAGGGAGGCATGAGAAACCTTGGGTGTGGAGAATATTCATGTAAAAACACAAAGAGAAAAGGATGGGGCATGAGGATTAGGTGTCATAAGGAATAGGGAGTCCTAGTCACACTAGGAATCCTATTTTGACTTGGTCAAACAAGATCTTTTAACCAAATAGAAATAAGAGTAAACCAACCTAATTAAATAAGACCCTAACCCATTTAAGGACTTAATTAAATTAGATTAAATTAAATTTATTTCTAATTTAATTTTTAATCAAATTAGAGAATTGGATCGACCAGAGTCCTAGTTAGACTAGGACTAGTTCTTCCTTGCACTTGACTTATCCAATAAGCCAATTGGACTTGATCCAATCAAGACCAAATCAAATATAATTAAATTTTATTTAATTAGACTTTATCTCAGCCTTCTGGCTTAATCAAATTAAGCCAATTAGCAATCGAATTGCTAATCAATCCTCCTGCAGCACTTACACTAGGTTAGACACCAATCGTATTGATTGTTTAACCCTAAAATAATTCTAAATCATTGATCAACCATCCGATCGGAACATGAACAATATGTGTGACCTCATAGGTTCGAACCTAAGCCAGTAGTATAGGAATAAATTTTTATACCAATTAAAGTGACCATCTAGCAATGATACCCGATGGCCAGATAGGTCGAAAGGTGTAGAATACCATCCTTAGAACCCATGCAAATATAGTTTCCATATAATTCATCCCCTTAACCATAATGCCCGTAGGATACCTCAGAGTTCAACTGTCAACTTTGATCAGGTAGTCGATATTGTATTTCAAAATATCAAATCTATATGATAGAATATCCTGGCCAAGTTTTGCTATATTGAAATACAGTGATACATTTTTATTATTTTTATAGCTGCTCGGAGCCGTAGCCGTAGAACCGATCTCTTGCATGAACCTGGGTATTAATCTGGCAAACTGAAGAAGATCTAAGAAAAATGAGAGAAGCTAGGGTTTTTGGCATTGGAACCAGAGAGAAGAGAGAGTTAGGAAGAAAAGCTCGATTATATTCCAACCCTATTGTAAAAGTTACAATATCTTGGTTTATATACCATAGAGTCCACAGATGAATCCTAATAAACCCCAGCACAAAAACTCCCCAAGGCTAATCCAACTCATACATGAATTATTAGCCCCCTTAAGACCTCTTGAATTAGACCTTAAGACCCCTATGATCAACCTAGATCCTAGCCCAAAATAGACCCTCACGTAACTCTGCCCGCGCACTCGGTCGGCTCAATCTCAGCACTAAGCCGGCTAAGTTCCACTGGGTCGACTTAGTTTGAAACTGAGCCAGCCCAATTCTGTGTCGTGCCAGCAGTTCCGAATGCACAACTCTCTATTTTACCCATACTCTGAGACTTAGCCGATCCAATTTTTGACTGAGCCAGCTAACCTGTAGAAAATCCTTTTTCTGTATCCTTCAAGCTCAGGCTTTGGTTCCTTGTTCCACCTTATGTCCCAGGTCTCCGAAGCACCAACCAAGCCCCTTGAGGCCTTTAATACCTTAACCTCAAGCCCATGAAGAGCTACATGTTGCCTCCACCCTAGGACAACTCCTATCCTAGCCCTACGACAACACCTATCCTATCCTCCCTGGAGCCCTCACCCTGGCTCCAACCGTCGCCTTCCAAGGCTTGGGAGAACCACACCACCTATAATCTTCACCTTAGTGAGCCCAAGCCTTGGCACACCTGGCTACATCCTTCTGCATGATCCTGCTATCCCTACATGTCCTGATAGCCTCTCGTGCTCACCTTGTCACTACCATTCTTCTTTAGCTGCTGAGCTTCCTTTGAGGCCTTCGGGATGACCGCCTCGATCGTTGAAGTCCTTGGCTTGTTCCTCTGCACCACCTTTGGAGTTGTAGATATCCTTCTGCTTGGCAGCTACATCACTTATCTTGAACTTTCTTGAAGATCATGCAACGTTTCTTTACCGACACTCACCGCATATCCTGAAGCTCCACCTGACACTGTCCCCTAAGAGCCACGCCTGTCTCCCTGCACAATCCTCTCCACCTGGACCCGTACAACCTCAACACTGATGCTGGGATATAGGTCCTCCCACTGCACCCCTTTATTCTGAACCCATGTCACATCTTTCTTCACCCGTGAAGCCACCTCTGCCCGATGCTCCACTTGGTATTGAAGTCCTCCTAATGCCGCTAAAGCCGACTCTATCTCCAAGTCCCTCAAGGCCAACCACCCAATGCTGCACTACTGGGCCTACCATTGTACCTCGAACATCGTTGCTGCTCCTTCGGATCCTCTGCACTCTGCAGACCTATCCGAAATCCTCTTAGATACATCGCACCCTGCATGCTCCTCCGAGACCACCAAGATTTCATCCGAATCTTCACTTTCAACAACTGTACTGATGGAATCCGAGCTTTCTCCTCCCTTACACTTCTTCCAAAGTGGACACTCCCACTTAAAGTGTTCTACTTCTCCACACTTAAAGCATCACTTGGACCCCTTGCTCTCCCTCTGTTCGTCCTTCTTCTTTTCTTTCCTATGCTTCTCTGAAACCACAAGACTCTCCTGGAAGACGTCCCTCTTCATCATCCGTTCCCGCTACTCGTTGGATCTGAGCACTGATATGATCTTCTTGTACATTAGTGTCTCCTTACCATATAGCAAAGTTGTCACCAATAGATCGAAGCTCCCAGATAGCGGACACAGCAACAATAGACTCTTATTGTCCTCTTCTAAATCCACTCCTATATTGAGCAAGTCCATGCTCATTCAATCGAATCGCTGAATATGCTCTGCAACATCCTCGCCCTCCTGCATCCAAAGGCTATACAATTGCTTCTTCAGCATCAACTTGCCAGCATCAACTTGTTGCACATGTTCTTCCCCTTGTACAACTATTGTAACCTCAACCATAATCCCTTGGGTGTTCTCTCTTCCAACACACCATACAAAACCTCATCCACCTAACAAGCCCTAATTATCGCACATGTCCTTTTCTCCAAGGACACCCACTTCTTATCTGTCATCTCTCTAGACCTATCCTCCAAGGCTGAATTCAGCTTCATCTGAACTAGCAGATCCTCCACCCTTACCATCCACATTATGAATCTTTCCTTTCCATCAAACTTCTCCAATCCTACCTTTAACCTACTGTTCTCCATGATCAATCCAAATTAAATAACAGCAAATAGGTAGATCTAAGAAATACCTTGACTAGGGATGGTGGATAGTAGCCCTGTGATCTCTTCTTCACGAAGCCTAGAGAAAGCCTTTAGATCTGAATCTCGCTATTGATCTCTACTGAAAATTAATCTTCTTCCTCCTTCACACTCAACCTTGCTTTGATATCAATTATTGTTCCTATGGCTGCTCAGAGCTACAGCCATAGAACCGATCTCTTACATGAACCTGGGTGTTAATCCAGTAAACTAAAGATCTAAGAAAGATGAGAGAAGCTACTATTTTTGACCAGAGAGGAGAGAAGAGAGTTAGGGAAAAAAGCTCAATTGTATTCCAATCCTATTGTAAAAGTTACAATATCCTGATTTATATACCCTAGAGTTCCCACATGAATCCTAATAAACTCCAACTCAAAAACTCCCCTAGGCTAACCCAACTCATACATGAATTAGCCCCCTTAAGACCTCTTGAACCAGGCCTTAAGACCCCTACAATCAACCCAAACCCTACCCCAAAATAGACCCTCGCGTAACTCGACCCATGCACTAAGCTGGCTTAGTCTTAGCACTGAGCTGGCTAAGTTCTAATAGGTTGGCTTAGTCTGAAATTGAGCCGACCCAGTTCTGTGCCGTGCTAGCAGTTCCGAACGTGCAGCTCTCTATTTTATCTATGCTCTAAGATTTAGCCAACCCAATTTTGGACTGAGCCAGCTAACCTATAGAAAATTCTTTTTCTGCAGTCTTTAAGCTCCGACTTTGTTTTCTTGCTCTATCTTGTGTCTCAGGTCTCTGAAGCACTAAGCAAGCCCCTTCAGGCCCTCAATACCTGAACCTCAAGCCCATGAAGAGCTACGTGCCACTTCCACCCTAGGATAACTCCTGTCCTAGCCCTAGGAACACACTTATCCTAGCCTCCCTGGAGCCCTCACCCTGGCTCCGTCTGTGGCCTCCCAAGGCTTGGGAGCACTACACCACCTACAATTCTTCTCCAACACTTTGAGTGGTCAATTCCATCTTGATTACACTTTGAAATCACAAGTACTTGACTGTGCCCAGAAGCATTCTGTTGCTGAATTAGAAATTCAGATGGTCTGGTACCAAAGCATAGTGAGTTGCTTGCAAGTCATTGAGGTGATCTTAGGTCTAAGGGATACTTATACCTATATCACATCAAAGACATTCTCGACAGTAGAATGCTCTGAAGTTGATCACGTTCAATGATGATGTACCCATACATCTCACCTGTATGCCATACCAGTGTCTCCACACTCCTTGGTTAAGAGGACAACCAACCTATATGGCATATAGCAACCTATACCTGATGGATGCTATCATCCTAATTAACAGCCTATCATTTGGTCATAAACAAATTTAAGGACTAATCGATAAATCCTCTCTTTATCAAAATTAAATAATCCTAAGGACTTCATCACAACAATGGAGTTCATTAGAAGATGTAAATTTATGATGAAAAAAGATGCCAAAATATTTTTTATTAATTAATAAATCAATTACAATATCTTAACCATCAACAGACTGATGATTGACTTTGGGACATAATTTCCAACAACTTTCACTTGTCCTAAAGCTACTCGACACAGTATCCAATACCCATCTTCGACTTATGGTTATCAAACTCCTTAATAACCAGGACTTTAGTGAAGGGGTAGGCTAGGTTCTCCTTTCCATCTATTTTTTGAAGGTCGACGTCACCACATTCCACGATCTCATGAACCAAATAAAAGCGGCATAGAATGTGCTTTGTCCGCTGGTGTGCCTTCGATTTCTTTGTTTGAGTTATGGTGCTAGTCCTATCATAGTAGAGCAAGACTGGACAATCAATGGAGGGTGCTATTCCAAGCTCGATGATGAACTTTCTCAGCCACACAGCTTTCTTTACTGCATCTAATGCCGCCATGTACTCTACTTTGCAAATAAAGTCAGCCACTATATGCTGCTTCGAACATTTTCAATAGATGGCTCCACCATTTGGAGTAAAGATATACCCCCATACACTTTTACTGTCATGATCGTCAGATTAAAAGCTGGAGTCTATAAATCCCACAAGCATTAGATCTAACTGACCATAAACCAACCATTGGTCCTTAGTATTTCTTAAATACTTCAAGATGGTTTTAACCACCTTCTAGTGATTTTCTCTAGGGTCAGACTGGTTTCTACTCACTACTCCTAGTGAGTATGCTATGTCTGATCTCGTACATATCATTGCATACATAATAGATCCTACTACCGAAGCAATTGAAATTCTACTCATATGGTCTCTCTCTTCAAGAGTTGTCGAACAATCCTTCTTAGAGAGAAAAATTTCGTGGCCTATTGGAAGATAATTCTTTTTGAAATTCTCCATGCTGAACCTCTATAGCATAATTTTTATGTACGTAGACTGGGATATACCAAGGATCCTTTTAGATCTATCCCTATAGATCTTCTTTCCTAGGATGTAGGATGCTTCACCCAAGTCCTTCATGGAGAACTATGATGACAACTAGACTTTTATTCCTTGTAGTGTGGGAATGTCATTTCCAATTAAGAGAATGTCATTCACGTACAAAATAAAGAATACCACTGCTGGACCATTTGTCCATTTATAAATATAGGGTTCTTCTCCATTCTTAACGAAGCCATACGTTTTGATCATTTTATCCAAATGCATGTTCTAACTCTGAGATGCTTGCTTTAATCCATAAATGGATCTCTAAAGCATGCACACCTTGGACTTATCTGTGGATGTGAGTCCCTCAGGTTGTATCAGATACTCCTCTTCGGTTAGCTCTCCATTTAGAAAAGCCGTCTTCACATCCATCTGCCAGATCTCATAGTCCAGGTGCGTAGCTATTGCAAGCATTATCTGAATGGATTTCAGCATTGCCACTAGGGAGAATGTCTCATCATAGTCAAAACCATAATATTGACGATACCCCTCGGTAATCAGATGGGCTTTATAGGTCTCCACCTTTTCATTTACGTCTTTTTTTCTTTTGAATACCCATTTGCACCCAATGGACTTAACCACTTCAGGTGGGTCAACTAATGTCCATACATTATTGACCTTCATGAAATTCATTTTGGATCTCATGACTTCTAGCCATTTCTCAGAGTCGGATCTCTACATCGCATCCATATAAGTGATCGGATCCTCATCATTCTCATCAAGTTCGATGGGATCATCATCCTAGGCCAAGAATCCAATCTGACTTGGGTTCAACATTCTATATCGGACTTTCTATCAATTGAACTTCATCAAGTCCAACCTTAGAGGCAAGAATTCCTTCACCAAGAAACTCCTTTTCAAAAAAGGTTGCCCTAAGACTGACGAACACCTTTTGTTCATCAGGATAGTAGAAATAGTATCCTTTGATCTCTTTTGGGTTTTCTACAAATGTACACTTATCAGACCTAGGTCCAAGGTTGTCTGTAATCAACCGTTTGACATAAGTTGGGCACCCCCAAATTCTAAGGTGTGAAAGTGCTGGTTTATGCCCTGTCCATATCTCATATGGAGTTTTAATTACAGACTTACTTGGAACCCTATTTAATAGATAACAAGCTGATTCGGTGCATATCCCTAGAAGGATATCGGCAAGCTGGCAAATTCCATCATGGATCAGACCATGTCTAATAGAGTCCGATTCCTTCTTTCAGATACATCATTATGCTGTGGTGTTTCAGGAGGAGTCTATTGGGAGAGAATTCCATTCTCTCCTAGATATGTGAGAAACTCATGAGAAAGATATTCTCCTCCTCCGTTAGACCAAAGAGTTTTAATACTCTTTCTAGTTTGTTTTTCTACTTCACTTTAGAATCGTTTGAATATTTCAAAAGAATCCGACTTATGTTTCATTAGATAGACTTATCCTATCTAGATAGATCATCTATGAAAGTGATGAAGTAGACATATCCACCTCTAGTACTTGTGCTCATTGGTCCACATACATCAGTATGTACTAGACCTAAGAGCTCATTGGCTCTCTCATCTTTCTCAGTAAAAGGTGACTTGATCATTTTACCAAGAAGACGGGACTTATAGATTGGAAGTGATTCACAATCACTGACTTCGAGGATTTCCTCTTGAGTCAACATTTTTATCCTATTCTTGCTTATATGACCTAGCCTACAGTGCCATAAGTAGATATCTGATAGACTATCTAATCTAGGATGCTTGTCAGTAGAATAGACTATATTAATAGGTTATGTTAACATATATATACACCATTATTCAATTGTCCATAGAAAGTAGTAACACCATTCACAATGATATTACAAACTCATTTCTTTATTGAAATTTCATAATTGTTCATGGCCAAAAGGCCTACAAAAATGATATTTAAAAAGAAACTAGGACAAAAATGACAATCACTAAGAACAACGGTATGAGATTCAAATATAAGTTTAAAATTTTTAAAGCTAGAACTGGAACTGATCCTCCATCTCCAATGTTCAGAAATCTTTCACCTTGCTCGAATCTTCTACTGAGCTACAACCCGTGCAATGAATTGAAAATATGGTAAGGGCTACCGGTATCCAATACCCAGTCAGTAATATTACAAATAGAGAAATTGCAAGGAGTTATCATATAAATACCTTGTCCAGCAACAGCTTGCTTTTTTCTTTGCCTATTCGAGTCCAGGGTGGCAATGTACTGAGGACAGTTCCTCTTCCAATGCCCCCACTTTTTATAAAAAAAGCATTAAGCTTGACTCTTATCGAACTTGATCTTTCTGATATGGTCTTGCACTGATGTGCCAGCCTGAACTTGCACCTTCTTTGTTTTCTTCTTCTTGTTCTTCTTTCCTTTCCTAAAGGGTCGTGAATCAGAAGATGAACCTCCCACTAAATTCACCAACTATTTATGAAGCTGGTGATCCTTTTCAAAGTACTCAAGTAACCCCAATAAGCTGTGGTAGTTTACTTCAAGCTTTGTCATTCTGTAATGAGTAAGAAAAGGGAGATAGGACTTTGGCAGCGAGTTCAGTTTTGCATCTTTTCCAAGTTGTTCATGCAAGGAAAAGCCGAGTTTGCTCAAGCACTCTATCAACTCGATCATGTATAGTACATGATCAGTGACAGAGGCTCTGTCCCACATTCTAACATTAAAGATGGTGCAACTAGTCTTGTGCCTTTCAACATCATCGAGTGTGCCAAAAGAATCCTCCAACACTTGGAGCATTTTATTTGGCCGAGCTATTTCAAACCTATGACTGAACTTGTCGCTCATTGCAACCAGCATAATGCGGTGCACCATGGTTTGATTACTGAGCCACTTCTGATAAGTGTCCCTAACTGTTCCACGTGCATTAGCAACTGTTTCCTCGGGTGCAGGATCTGTCAGCACATATAGGATCCGTTCATGCTTTAGGACAATCTTCAACTTTCAGTACCAGCTATCGAAGTTGGATCCCATCAACTTATCATTGTCCAACAATGATCAGAGCAATAGGAAAGTGGCCATGTCTACACAAAGAAAAATGAAAATCTAATTAGTAATTGATTTATTAAACCTAAAGATTTGAACTTTAATCAAAAGATTTCTCCCACTATTTTTTTCGAATTGGTAGCCTCTACCTCCAATTTGAGGAATTATCCTAATTCCTTAGTGGGTACTTGAATCCACATAGACTGCACATAAGCCCAACTTTGGTTGGCCAACCCATGTACACCTAAGGGTAGGTTCATATCCAATTATTTCTCCAAATAATTTTTAGTAATTAAATTTTGCTCCAGCCCTTGATTAGTTGGCTTTGGCCTTCTCAGAAAAGGGTCCAGTTAGGTCCAACCATTAATATGACCATACTTAGCCCATCTAACTAATGAATGATCAGGCCCAACTTTGGTTGGCCCACCTGACCACCATTTAGAAAGATGTATCAAAGAGATCATATAATGAATGATATTTCTATCAATCGTAAGCACCAGGCCTTTGGGCCTCCAATGATTATCCAACTGATGGACCCATTATCATCCACTTTAATGGAAGGCTATGATCCAGTTATCATATAACTATTTCATTTTAGCAACCTAATAATTTTAGAGGATTTATTTATATAAGTGAATAGGTCAGATTAACTAGCTTGTCATGATCATCCCACTGGCTTCACTAATTCAGCTTAAGGGAGATCATTAACAGGATGGTGTAGGAGCACCTAACTCAGTCACACTGATTTACCTAGCTAACATGGGTCAGCTCGAATAGTCAAGTGATTCAATTAAAACATAATCTGACCAAAAGACCAGGTAAGTTCGATCGGTGGGAGGGTTTGCCAAAGCTTGTCTTAGACACCATCAGAAATGGTCAGATAAGTGGGCTACCAAATGAAAACCACCGAGATCTAGTTTATCTTAGACATCAACTAGTTTAATTAGTTTTAATTAGATCAACCTAATAGTTCGTGCTAGACCGTGTAGCCAAGAATCAAGTCCATCTTGGGTCTTGTTAAAGACTTGGACTTGGCCAACTACAGCTATTGTAATTGATCTAGAGAATCCTTGACCTAATCTAAGACAACAATTGATTAGATTTAGTCAATTCTCTAATTAATTCCATTCTTTAATCTAATCCTAGGTCTAACCCAATTAATGGACCTAATCCCCACTAACCTATTTAACCCAATGTGTTATGATTTGTGTCTTAGGATCTTTCAATTCACAATCCTAGATCCTAATCAATCAACTTCTTAATTCTCAATTAAGTTTTGGGTAGAGGGTTGGGGTTCGACTTTTCAAAAATAATTTTCATATTTATAAAATATTTTTACAACATGGTTATATCAAATAAGTTGCATGTTTGATTCATAATCAATATGCAAGTAAAATAAATATAAAACTACTTTAGATCTAATCTAAACAAGTTTATGTAATTGAAACAGTTTCAATAATAATCAATCATAAATCTTTCTAGATCAAATCTAATATTTTATGATGAATAAAATTAGATTAAAATATTTTTAATCAGATCATAAAATTTTTTAGATCTAATCTAAAATTTTATGATCAATATTTTAGATCAGCATGTACTAGGACAACCTATTCACTGTAAGATGTAAACCTTATAGCAGGACAACCTTATGGCAGTCCATGTAATCTAAAATATTTTATTTTTAGATCTAAAACTATTTTAAATTTATTAAGTCATAAATTAAATTAGATCAAATCTAATAAATTTATGATTAGAGTTAGATCATCACGAACTAGGACAACCTTTTCACTGTAAGGTCTAAATCTTACAGTAGGACAACCTTATGGCAGTTCATTAGATCTAATTTTTTTTTTAATTTTAGATTTAATAATTATATTATAAATTAGATTGAATCTAAGAAATAATCTAAACATGCATAAAAATCATGTAACAAGAACCTAGGCTCTGATACCAATTGAAGGAACCCGATCTAGGGTTTCATGGATAGATCTTCAAACTTTTTCAAGATCATTCAGTGAAAGACTTAAATAAGTTAAATATTTATTTAAATAAATATGTAAATACCTAGATCTCAAATCTATTACATGATCAAGGTATGATATTAAATCAAAAATTAAAATCAAACAAGAAAGAAAAGGTTGATCAAATCAACCTAGATCTACACTACATCAAATGCAGGTATGAAGTTAACAGATCAGATCTATTACTTGAGCAAGTTAGATGTTCTAACTTGCTGATCCTGGCTTGAGGATGAAGTCACGAGCCATACACGCATCTGGCCTCTAGGAGTCTAAAGAAACCAGATCTAGGATTTCACAGGTAGATCTTGAAACTTTTTCAAGATCTGATAGAAAAAGATTTAAATAAATATAAAATTTATTTAAATAATCATATAAATACCTAGATCTCAAATTTATTACATGATCAAGGCATGATATTAAATCAAAAATTAAAGTCCAATAAGAAAGAAAAGGTTGATCAAATTAACCTAGATCTACACTACATCAAATGCAGGTATGAAGTTTATAGATCATATCCATTACCTGAGCAAGTTAGATGTTCTAACATACTAATTCAGGCTTCAGGATGAAGTCATGAGCCACACACATGTCCAGTCTCTATGATTCGTCCACATGAGACTACGATGTCTGATCTGAAGTCCGATGCAGAAAATTGGCGTAGCATGCTAGTACCGTGCTGCTCCTTCGATGGTCGATCCGATGCTCTCTTCTTCAAAATTTGGACTCTCCAAAATATGAGTAGGAAGATGAGAATTTGCTGATTTGAGACTCTCTAAAAAAAACTTAAAAGAAATGAGGAGAGATTGAAAATAAAACTGCCCTAGAAGAAGACCCTCTTCTTCTCTTTTCTCTCACATAGACACCTAATTTGGTGCCTATGGAACCCCCATGCCCAAGGACCCTCTTCCTTTGATTCTTGCACACCCCAAACCTCTTCCAATGTTCTATATTCTATGAAAAAATTATAACAAAATTCATCCAATAAATAGGGAAAAAAGAGTCCAAGTAAGGTCAAATTCCTAGACTAGGAATATCCAAACAAAGGAAGTTGTTGGGGCGCCCAACTCTTGGGTGCCTCCTCCATAATTTTTTGCTTGGACCAGCAAGGGAGGGCACACAAAAAAGGAGATTATCTTTATAGAATAAAACAAGAATTAATTAAAATAGGGGGTGGCACTCAGGGAAAGATGTTTTGGTCAACAAGGATTCTATCTCATAGAATCCTAAGCAAAACCAATTCCTCCTTTGACTTGGTCTTCCACCTAACTTTGAAATATGACTTGAAGGGAGATAGGGGTAATGAAAATTAGGAAGAAAGGAATTTTTCATAAAAAATACCTAAAAAATAGGTATGGGGGGCATTGGGACCAAGGTGGTGCAAGGAGATAGGGAGTTCTAGTCACACTAGGACTTCTATTTTGACTTGGTCAAACAAGATCTTTTAACCAAATAAAATCAAGATTAAATGAACTCAATTAAAAAAGACCCTAATCCATTTAAGAACTTAATTAAATTAAATTAAATTTAATTTAATTTTAATTTATTTTCTAATCAAATTCGAAAATTGGGTTAATCCAAGTCCTAGTTAGACTAGGACTAGTTCATCCTTGCACTTGGCTTATCCAATAAATCAATTGGACTTGATCCAATCAAGCCCAAAATAAATCTAATTAAATCATATTTAATTATATTTAATCTCAGTCTATTGACTTAATTAAATTAAGTCAATTAGCAATCCAATTGCTAATCGATCCTCCTGCAACACTTGCACTAGGTTAAGCAACAATCGTATTGATTGTTTAACCCTAGAATGATTCTTAATCGTTGATCAACTATCTAATCAGATCATAAGCTCTAATGTGTGTGACCTCATAGGTTCGAACCTAAGTCGGTAGCATAGGAATAAATTTTTATACCAATCAAAGTGACCATCTAGCAACAATACTCGATAGCCGGATAGGTCGAAGGTGTAGAACACCATCCTTAAAACCCATGCAAATATAGTTTTCATATAATTCATCCCCTTGAGCACAACGCTTATAGGACACATCAGAGTTCAACTATCAACTCTGATTAGGTTGTCCACATTGTATTTTAAAATACCAAATCCATCTGATGGATTATCCTGACCAAGCTTTTGCTATATTAAATACAGTGATACATTCTTCTCCAACTCTTGGAGTGGTCAATTCCATCTTGATCACACTCCGACTTTGTAAGTATTTGACTATGCTGAAAAGACTTCCGTTGTTGAATTAGAAATTTAGTTAGTCCGATACCAAAGCATAGTGAGTTGCTTGCAAGTAACTAAGGTGATTTTAGATCTAAGGGATACTTATACCTATATCCCATCAGAGATATTCTCGATAGTAGAATGCTCTGGAGTTGGTCATGTTCAATGATAATGTACCCATACATCTCACCTATATGCTATACTAGTGTCTCCACACTCCATGGTTAAGAGGACAACCAACCTATATGGCATATAGCAACCTATGCTCGATAGATGCTGTCGTCCTAATTAACAGCCTATTATTTGGTCATGAACAAATTTAAGAACTAATTGATAAATCTTCTCTTTATCAAAACTAAATAGTTCTAAGGACTTCATCACAATAATGAAGTTATTAGAAGATGTAAACTTGTGATAAAAAAAGATGCCAAAATACTTTTTATTAATTATTAAATTAATTATAATATCTCAACCATGAACAGGCATCATTGGCTTTGGGACATAATTCTCAACAACTCCCACTTATCCTGAAGCCACTCGGCATAATATCTAATACCCATCTTCAACTTATGGTTGTTGCACTTCTTGATTGCTTGGGCTTTAGTGAAGGGGTCGGCTAGGTTCTTCTTTCCATCGATCTTTTAAAGGTCGACGTCACCATGATCCACGATCTCACGGACCAAATGGAAGTGGCATAGAATGTGCTTTGTTTGCTGGTGTGCCTTCAATTCCTTTGCTTGAGCTATGGCTCCAGTGCTGTCGTAGTAGAGCAGGATTGGACCATCAATGGAGGATGCTACTCCAAGCTTGGTGATGAACTTTCTCAGCCACAGCTTTTTTTGCTGCATTTGATGCTGCTATGTACTCTGCTTCGCAAACAGAGTCAGCCACTATATGCTGCTTGAAATTTTTCTAGTAGATGGCTCCATCATTTAGAGTAAAGATATACCCCGACATACTTTTACTGTCACCATGATCAGATTAAAAGCCGAAGCCTGTAAACTCCACAAGCTTCAAATCTGACTTACCATAAACCAACCATTGGTCCTTAGTATTTCTTAAATACTTAAGGATGGTCTTAACCACCTTCCAGCAATTTATTTTAGGGTTAGACTGGTATCTACTCACTACTTCTAGTGAATATGCCACGTCTGATCTCGGACATGTCATTGCATACATAATAGATCCTACTGTCGAAGCATATAGAATTCTACTCATATGCTCTCTCTCTTTAGGAGTTGTCGGACAATCCTTCTTTGAGAGAGAAATTCCTTGGTCTATTGGAAGGTAGTCCCTTTTGGAATTCTCCATGCTGAACCTCTTCAGCATAATTTCTATGTACATGGATTGGGATATACCAAGTATCTTTTAAGATCTATCCCTATAGATCTTCATCCTTAGGATGTAGGATGCTTCACCCAAGTGCTTCATGGAGAACTATGATGACAACCAGACTTTTATTCCTTATAGTGCGGAGATGTCATTCTCGATTAAGAGAATATCATCCACATACAAAATAAGAAATACCACTATTGGACCATTTGCCCATTTGTAAATGCAGAATTTTTCTCCATTCTTAACGAAGCCATACATTTTGATCACTTTCTCAAAATGCATATTCCAACTCCGAGATGCCTGCTTCAATCCTTAAATGGATCTTTGAATCTTACACACCTTGGACTCATATGTGGATGTGAACCCTTTAGGTTGTAGCATGTACACCTCTTCGATCAGCTCTTCATTTAGAAAAGCTATCTTCACATCTATCTGCCAGATCTCATAGTCCAGATGGACAGTAATGACAAGCATGATCTAAATGGATTTGAGCATCGCCATAGGAAAGAACGTCTCCTCATAGTTAATACCATAACATTGATGTTATCCTTTGCCCACCAGATGGGCTTTATAGGTCTCCACCTTTTCATCTGTACCCCACTTCCTTTTGAAGACCCATTTACACCCAATGGTTAAACCCCTTCAGGTGGGTCAACTAATGTCCATACATCATTGATCTTCATGGAATCTATTTTGGATCTCATGGCTTCTAACCATTTCTTAGAGTTGGGTCTCTACATCACATCTATATAAGTGATCATGTCCTCATCGTTCTCATCTAGTTCGAGGGGATCACCATCTTGGACCAAGAATTCATAGTCTCTATCTGGATGATATGGTACTCTACCTAATTGCCTTAATGGTGCGGTTCACTAGGCTTTGGATCTGATCTGATCAAATCCGACTTAGGTTCAATATTCTGTGTCGGACTTTCTACCTGTTGAACTTCATCAAGTTCAACCTTAGAGGCAATAGTTCCTTCATCAAGAAACTTCTTTTTCAAAAAGATTGCCCTAAGGCTGACGAACATCTTTTGTTCATCAGCATGGTAGAAATAGTATTCTTTAATCTCTTTTGGGTACCCTATGAATGTACACTTGTCAGACCTAGGTCCAAGTTTGTCTGTAACTAATCATTTGATATAAGCCAGGCACCAGCAAATCCTAAGGTGTGAAAGTGCTGGCTTACGCCCTGTCCATATCTTATGTGGGATTTTGTCTACAAACTTACTTGGAATCCTATTTAATAAATAACAAGCCGATTCAAGTGCATATCCCCATAAGAATATTGGCAAGCTGGCAAATTTCATCATGGATTGGACCATGTCTAATAGAGTCCGATTCCTCCTTTTAGACACACCATTTAGTTGTGGTATTTCTGGAGGAGTCTATTGAGAGAGAATTTCATTCTCTTCTAGATATGTGAGAAACTCACTAGAAAGGTATTCTCCTCCTCGGTCAGATCGAAGAGTTTTAATACTCTTTTTAGTTTATTTTTCTACTTCACTTCAGAATCATTTGAATATTTCAAAAGAATCCAACTTATGTTTCATCAGATAGACATATCCATATCTGGATAGATCATCTATGAAAGTGATGAAGTAGACATATCCACCTCTGGCACTTGTTCTCATTAGTCCACATACTGATGTATGTACTAGACCTAAGAGCTCATTAGCTCTCTCACCTTTTTTAGTGAAAGATAACTTGGTCATTTTACCAAGAAGATGGGACTCACATGTTTGAAGTGATTCACGATCATTAACTTCGAGGATTCTCTTCTGAGTCAACATATTTATCCTATTCTTATTTATATGACCTAGCCTACAGTGCCATAAGTAGATATCTGATATACTATCTAATTTAGGATGCTTGCCAGTAGAATTGACTACATTAACAAGTTGTGATAATGTATATGCACCATTATTCAATTGTCCACAGAAAGTAGTAACACCATTCATAATGACATTACAAACTCATTTTTTTATTAAAATTTTATAATTGTTCATGGCCAAAGGGCCTACAAAAATGATATTTAAAAAGAAATTAGGATAGAAATAAGAATCACTAAGAACAATGGTATGAGATTCAAATACAAGTTTCAAAATTCCTAAAGCTAGAACTAGAACTGATCTTCCATCTCCAACATTCAGGAATCTCTCACCTTGCTTGAATCTTCTACCGACCTGCAACCCCTGCAATTTATTGCAAATATGGTAAGGGCTACCGGTATCCAATACCCAATCGGTAATATCGCAAATAGAAAAATTGCAAGGAGTTATCATATAAATACCTTATCCAGCAACAGCTTGCTTCTTTCTCTACCTGTTCGGATCCAGGAAGGCAATGTAATGAGGATAGTTCCTCTTTTAGTGCCCCCAGTTCTTGCAAAAGAATCATTCGGCTTGACTCTTATTGGGCTTGCTTTTTGGGGTCTGAGCCTGCACAGGTGTCCTAGCATGAACATGCATCTTCTTGGCTTTCTTCTTCTTGTTCTTCTTCCTTTTTCCAAAAGATCAAGAACGAGAAGACGAACCTCCCACTATGTTCACTGACTCCTTATGGAGTTGGTGATCCTTATCAAAGTTCTGAAGTAACTCCAGTAACCCGTGGTAGTCCACTTCAGGCTTTGATATTCTATAATGTATAAGAAAAGGAAGTAAGACTTGGGCAGCGAGTTTAGTATTGCATCTTTTTCAAGTTGTTTGTGCAAGAAAAAGTCGAGCTTGCTCAAGCGCTCTATCAGCTCGATCATGTACAATACATGATCAATGATAGAGGCACCATCCTGCATTCTTGCATTGAAGATGGCACAACTAGTCTTGTGCCTCTCAACATCATCGGGTGTGCCAAAAGAATCCTCCAACACTTTGAGCATTTCGTTTGGCTGAGCTATCTCAAACTTACAACTGAACTCGTCGCTCATCGTAGCCAGCATAATACAGTGCACCATGGATCGATCACTCAGCCACTTCTGATAAGTTTCTCTAACTGTTCCACGTGCATTGTCAGCTAACTTCTCAGGTGTAGGATCTGTCAGCTCATATAGAATCCGTTCATACTTCAGGACAATCTTTAACTTTTGGTACCAGCTATCGAAGCTGAGTCCCACCAACTTATCATTGTCCAACAATGATCGGAGCGATAGAGAAGTGGCCATATCTGCACAAAGAAAAATCAAAATCTAATTAGTAATTGATTCATTTAACCTAAAGTTTTGGACTTTAATCAAAAGGTTTCTCCCACTATTTTATACGAATTGATAGCCTCTACCAATAATTCAAGGAATTATCCTAATTCTTTAATGGATACTAGAATCCACATAGACTATACACAAGCCCAACTTTGGTTGGTCCACCCATGTACATCTAAGGGTAGGTTCATAATCAATTATTTTTTCAAATAATTTTTAATAATTAAATTTTGCCCCAGGCCCTGATTAGTTGGCTTTGGCATTCTCAGAAAAGGATCTAGTTAGGTCCAACCACTAACATAACCATACTTAGCTCATCCAACCAATGAATGATCAGGCCCAACTTTAGTTGGCCCATCTGACCACCATTTAGAAAGACGAATCTAAGAGATCATATAATGAATGATAATTCCATCAACTAATAAGCCTTTGGGCCTCCAATGATTATCCAACTGATGGATCCATTATCATCCACTTTAATGGGAGGCTATGATCTAGTTATCATATAACTATTTCATTTTAGGAACCTAATAATTTTAGAGGATTTATTTATAGAAGGGAGTAGGTCAGATTAACCAGCTTGTCATGATCCTCCCAAGAACTTCACCAAGTTAGCTTAAGAGAGACCAATAATAGGCTTGTCTAGGAGCACCTAAATCAGTCACACTAATTTACCTAGCTGACATGGGTCAGCTCGAATAGTCAAGCAATCCGATCAAAACATAATCTCACCAAGAGGCCAGGTAAGTTCGATCAGTGGAAGGGTCTGTTGGGCTTGCCTTAAACACCATCAGAAATGGCCAGGTTAGTGGGCTGCCAATTAAAATCCACTAGTCTGGTTTACCTTAGACACCAACTGGTTTAATTAGTTTCAATTAGATCAACCTAACAGTTTGTGCTAGACCACATAGCCAAGAATCAAGTCCATCTTGGGTCTTGTTAAAGATATGGACTTGACCAACTACAACTAGAGAATCCTTGACCTAATCTAAGACAACAATTGATTAGATTTAGTCAATTCTCTAATTAAATTCATTCTTTAATCTAACCTTAGGTTTAACCCAATTAATGAACCTAATCCCCACTAATCCATTAACCCAATGTGTTATGATTCATGTCTAGGATCTTCAAATATAATCCTAGAACCTAATCAAATAACTTCTTAATTCTTAATTAAGTTTTGGGCTGAGGGTTAGGGTTTGGCTTTTTGAAAATAGTTTTCATGTTTGTAAAATATTATTACAACATGGTTCTATTAACCAAGTTGCATATTTGGTTCATAATCAATATGCAAGTAATACAAACTTGAATCTACTTTAGATCTAATCTAAATAGATTCATGTAATTGAAATAGTTTCAATAATAATCAATCATAAATCTTCCTAAATCAAATCTAACACGTTTATGATAATTGAAATCAAATTAAAATATTTTAAATCAGATCATAAAATTTTTTAGATCAAATCTAAAATTTTATAATCAATATTTTAGATCCGCACGTACTAGGATAACATATTTATTGTAAGGGGTAAACCTTACAACAGAACAACCTTATGGCAGTCTGTGCAATCTAAAATATTTTTTTATTATTTTTTAATTATAGATTTAATAATTAGATTATAAATTAGATCTAATCTATGAAATAATCCTGACATGCACAAAAAATTATGTAATAATAACCTAGGCTCTGATGCCAATTGAAGGAACTAGATCTAGGATTTCATAAGTAGATCTTGAAACTTTTTCAAGATCTTGTAGCGAAAGATTTAAATAAATATAAAATTTATTTAAATAACTATGTAAATACCTAGATCTCAAATCAATTACCTGATCAAGGTGCGATATTAAATTAAAAATTAAAATCAAATAAGAAAGAAAAGGTTGATCAAATCAACCTAGATCTACACTACATCAAATGCTGGTATGAAGTTTATAGATCATATCCATTACCTAAGCAAGTTAGATGTTCTAACTTGCTGATCCAAGCTTGAAGATGAAGTCATGCTGCACATGTGTCTAGCCTCTATGAGTCATCCACACGAGCCAATGATGTCTGATTTGAAGTCTGATGCAGGAAATCAGCACACATGCTAATACTATACTACTCCTTCGACGGTCGATCCGATGCTCCTTTCTTCAAAATTTGGACTCTTCAAAATGTGATGAGAAAGATGAGAGTTTGCTATCCTAAGGCTCTCAAAAAAACTCAAAAGAAAAGAGGAAAGATTGAAAATAAAACAGTACTAGAAGAAGACCCTCTTCTACTTCTCCTTTCTCTCACCTAGACACCTAGTTTGATGCCCATGGAACCCCCATGCCCAAGGACCCTCTTCCTATGATTTTTGCACACACCAAACCTCTCCCAAGTCTCTGTATTATACAAAAAAATTAGAATAAATCTCATTCAATAAATAGAGAAAAAGAAGAGTCCAAGTTAGGTCAAATTCCTAGACTAGGAATATCCAAACATGGGAAGTTGTTGGGGCGCCCAACTCTTGGGTGCCTCCTCCATAATTTTTGGTGTGGACCAGCAAGGGAGGGTGCACAAAAAAAGAGATTATTTTCATCTAATAAGAGAAGAATTAATTAAAAGAGTGGGCAAAACTCAAGGAAAGATGTTTTGATCAACAAGGATTCTATCTCATAGAATCCTAAGCAAAACCAATTCCTCCTTTGACATGGTCTTCCACCTAACTTTCAAATATGACTTGGTCTTCCACCTAACATTCAAATATGACTTGGAGGGAGAGAGGGGGCATGGAAATCAGGAAGAAAGGGATTTTCCATAAAAAATACCTAGAAAATAGGTATGGAGGGCGTTGGGACCAAGGTGGTGCAAGGCGATATGGAGTCCTAGTCCTATTTTGACTTGGTCAAACAAGATATTTTAACTAAATAAAATCAAGATTAAACCAACCCAATTAAATAAAGCCCTAACTCATTTAAGGACATAATTAAATCAAATTAAATTAGATTTACTTTTGATTTATTTTCTAATCAAACTAGAAAATTGGGTTAATCTGAGTCCTAGTTAGACTAGGACTAGTTCTTCCTTGCACTTGGTTTATCAAATAAACTAATTGGACTTGATCCAATAAAGCCCAAACCAAATCTACTTAAATCATATTTAATTAATCTAAGCATATTAGCTTAATCAAATTAAGCTAATTAGCAATCTAATTGGTAATCGATCCTCTTGCAACACTTGCACTAGGTTAAACACCAATCATATTGATTGTTTAACTCTAGAACAATTCTTAATCATTGATCAACCATCCAATTAGATCATAAGCTCTAATGTGTATGACCTCATAGGTCCGAATGTAGGTTGATAGCATAGGAATAAATTTTTGTACCAATCAAAGTAATCATCTAGCAATGATATCCGACGGTCGAATAGGTCAAAGGTATAAAACACCATCTTTAGAACCCATGCGGATATAGTTTTTATATAATTCATCTCCTTGACCACAATGCTCATAAGACACATTAGAGTTCAACTATCAACTCTGATCAGGTTGTCCACATTGTTTTTCAAAATACCAAATCCATCTAATGGATTATCTAGCTATGGTTTTGCTATATTGAAATACAGAGATACATTCTTCTCCAACTCTTAGAGTAGTCAATTTCATCTTGATCATACTCAAATTTTGCAAGTACTTGATTGTGCCCAGAAGCCTTCCATTGCTGAATTAGAAATTCAGTTAGTCCAGTACCAAAGCATAGTGAGTTGCTTGCAAGTCACTAAGGTGATCTTAGTTCTAAAGGATACTTATACCTATATCCCATTAGAGACATTCTCGATAGTAGAATACTTTAGAGTTGATCATGTTCAATGATGATGTACCCATATATCTCATCTGTATGTCATACCAGTGTCTCCACACTTCTTGGATAAGAGGACAACCAACCTATATAGTATATAACGATCTATGCTCGATAGATGCTGTCATCCTAATTAATAGCCTATCATTTGATCATGAATAAATTTAAGGACTAATTGATAAATCCTCTCTTTATCAAAACTAAATAGTCCTAAGGACTTTATCACAATAATGGAGTTCATTAGAAGATGTAAACTTGTGATGAAAAAAGATGCCAAAATATTTTTTATTAATTAATAAATTAATTATAATATCTTAACCATCAATAAGCTGATGATTGGCTTTTGGACATAATTCTCAAGAAAGTCATCCACACGAGCCCACAAACATGATCAGAGATCCTGATGCAGGAAATCAGCATAGTATGCTAGCACTATGCTGATGTCTCTTCGATGGTTGATCCGATGCTTCCTTCATTGAAACCTAGATACTCCAAAATACCAAAAGAGAGAAAAAATTTATAATGCTAAGACACCTCTCAAAAGCTCACAAAAAAAAGGAGGAAGAGATCTGGAATAAAAACCCTAGAAGTAGACCCTCTTCTTCTTCTTTGTTCTTTTCTAGACACCTTGAATTATATTTTTAATATCTCTACCAATTAAATGAATTTTTTCTAATTTTTCTACACCAAAGAGGCCTCTCAAATTTCTACAACTCATAAAAATTTAAGATAAATTTTTTTTTTAAATAAAAAGATATGCAGAGTCCAAGTTAGGTTAGAAAACTAGACTAGGAAGGACCAAATAAGGGAAGTTGTTGGGGTGCACAACTCTTGGGCGCTCCAGCCTTTTTTTCTGCCATGGACCAGAAAGGGAGGCACACAATAAAATGTCCTCTTTTATCATGAAAATTAAAGAAAATAAGGAAGGATGGGTTGGCACACTTGTGGGAAGAGTTTTGGTTGACAAGGATTCTATCTCAAAGAATCCTTAAGCAAAACTAATTCCCCTTATGACTTGGTCTTCCAACAAACTTCCATATGAGAAAAAGGAAGAGAGAAGGAAGGCATGAGAAACCTTGGGCATGGAGATTATTCATGAAAAAATACAAAGAAAAAAGGGTGGGGCGTGAAGATTAGGTGGCACAAGGAACAGGGAGTCCTAGTGTGGAGGATTAGGTGGCACAACCAACAGGGAGTCCTAGTCACACTAGGACTCCTATTTTGACTTGGTCAAACAAGATTTTTTAACCAAATAAAAATAAGAGTTAACCAACCTAATAAAATCCTAATCCATTTAAAGAGTTAATTAAATTAGATTAAATTCTAATTTAATTTTTTAATCAAATTAGAAAATTGGGTTGATTCGAGTCCTAGTTAGACTAGAACTAGTTCTTCCTTGCACTTGACTTATCCAATAAGCCAATTAGACTTGATCCCATCAAGCCCAAATCAAATCAAATTAAATCATATTTAATTAGACTTAATCTCGGCCTTCTGGCTTAATCAAATTAAGCCAATTAGCAATCGAATTGCTAATCGATCCTCCTGCAACACTTGCACTAGGTTAAATACGAATCGTATTGATTGTTAAACCCTAAAATGATTCTAAATCGCTGATCAACCATCCGATTGGAACATGAACTTTAATATGTGTGACCTCATAGGTTTGAACCTAAGTTGGGGTAGCATAGAAATAAAATTCTATATCAATTGAAGTGACCATCTAGCAATGATACCCGACGGTCCGATAGGTCGAAAGGTGTAGAACATCATCCTTAGAACCCATGCAAATATAGTTTCCATATAATTCATCCTTTTGACCATAATGCTCGTAGGATACTGCAGAGTTCAACTATCAACTCTGATCAGATTGTCCATATTATATTTCAAAATATTAAATCCATTTGATAGATTATCCTGGCCAAGGTTTTGCAAATTGAAATACAGTGGTACATTCTTCTCCAACTCTTGGAGTGGTCAATTCCATCATGATCACATTTTGACTTTGCAAGTACTTGATTGTGCCTAGAAGCCTTCCATTGCTAAATTAAAAATTCAATTAGTCCGATACCAAAGCACAGTATGTTGCTTGCAAGTCACTGAGGTGATCTCAGGTCTAAGGGACACTTATACTTATAACCCATCAGAGACATTCTCGACAGCAGAATGCTCTAGAGTTGGTCACGTTCAATAATGATGTACTCATACATCTCACCTGTATGCCATACTAATGACTCCACACTCCTTGGTTAAGAGCATAACCAACCTATATGGCATATAGCGACCTATGCTCGATAGACGCTATCGTCCTAATTAACAGCCTATCATTTGGTCGAGAACAAATTTAAGAATTAATCGATAAATCATCTCTTTATCGAAACTAAATAGTCCTAAGAACTTCATCACAACAATGGAGTTCATTAGAAGATATAAATTTATAAAGAAAAAAGGTGCCAAAATATTTTTTATTAATTAATAAATTAATTATAATATCTCAACCATCACTAGGCGACGATTGGCTTTGGGACATAATTCTCAACAAACATATCCTTAGTCCTTCTCAAGTACTTAAGGATACATTTTATAGAAGTCCGGTGCTCTTCATCTGGATTTGACTGATATCTACTTGTGACACTCATAGCATGGTCGATATCAGGTCGTGTACATAGCATGGCGTACATGAGGCTCCCTATTGCCGAAGCATAAGGGATCTTGCTCATGCATTCAATTTCCTTAGGTGTGTTGGGACACATTTTCTTGAAGAGATGAATGCCATGTCTGAAGGGCACCAACCCCTCTTGGAGTTTTTCATGCTAAACTTCTATAGTACCTCCTCTATATACATCTTCTATGAAAGACCCAGCATCCTATTTGGTCTATCCCTATAGACCTTAATTCCTAGAATAAAGGATGCCTCTCCTAGGTCTTTCATAGAGAACTCTTTTGATAACCACATTTTAACTATGGTCAACACAGAAATATCATTCCCAATAAGAAGGATGTCATCCATGTACAGTACGAGAAAGATAATAGCGCTCCCACTAATCTTTTTGAATACACGATTTTTCCTCATTCTTGATGAATCCAAATGATTTGATCACATCATCGAAACAAGCATTCCAGCTTCGAGATGCTTGCTTAAGTCCAGAGATGGATCTTTGCAGCTTGCAGACCTTGTGATCAGCATCATTGGATGTGAAACCTAGCAGCTATTCCATATAGATATCTTTCTCTAGATATCCATTTAAGAAGGCTGTTTTAACATCTATCTATCATATTTCATAATCAAAATAGGCAGCAACAACAAGCAATGTGTGGATGGATTTTAGCATGGCTATTGACGAGAAGGTATCTTGATAGTCAATGCCTTCACACTAACTATACCCTTTCACCACTAGCCTAGTCTTGAATGTCTCCACATTCTTATCTGCACCTATCTTTCTCTTGTAGATCCATTTACACCCAATAGGTACTATATCTTCAGGTGGATCTACCAAGGTCCAGACTTGGTTTGAGCACAATGAGTTAATCTCTGACTTCATTGTCTCTAACCATTTCTCGGAGTTGATATTTGATATCGCCTCATCATATATTTTGGGATCATCACCATGAACCCCTTTTCCTATGAGGAACTTTTCTTCTATGTCCTCCGAAATTATACCAAGTGCCTTTCAGGAGGAAGGGAAATCCTTTCTGATCTATGAGATGGATGAGGTAGTGATTGGACTAGCTCAATCTGATTCGGTTCCATAGATTCCTTGGCTCATGTCTCTTGGGAGACTTTCTCCTCGAGCCTAATCTATCTTTCGATGTCATTATTTTGAATAAACTATTTTTCAAGAAAGATTGCATGTCAACTCACAATCATATTATAATATTTCGAGAGATAGAAAAAATATCCTAATGACTCTTTAGGATATCCAATAAATTGAGCTCTAAAAGATCTAGACTTTAATTTATCCGTCTGTTATCTCTTGACATGAGCCGAACAATCCTAAATTCTTAGGTGACTCATACTTGGTTTCTTACTATGCCATATCTCATACGATGTGGTAGGAATGGTTTTAGAGGAAACCCTATTCAGTAAATATATAGCGGTCATTAGACTATGTTTCCAAAGAAACTCAGTGAAGCTCATCATAGATCGAACCATATCTAATATCGTCCAGTTTCTCCATTCTGAAACTTCCTTGAGTTGAGGTGTTCCAGGTAGAGTCCATTAAGAGACTATGCCATTTTGCTCAAGATAGTCTAGAAATTCTCGACTAACGTATTCACCTCCTCGATCTGATCGAAGAATCTTAATGGATTTTTTGGTTTGTTTTTCTACTTCTTGTTTGAATTCTTTGAACTTTTCAAAAGCTTCAAATTTATGTTGCATCAAATACACATACCCGTACCGAGATAAATCATCGATAAAGATGATGAAGTAGACATAGTTGCCTCTAGTCGGCAAATCAAATGGGCCACATAAATCAGTATGTACTAGGGCAAGTAGTTTTGTGGCCCTTTCCCCATGTCGAGCTTAGTCATTTTGCTATGAAGGCATTATTCATAAATCAGATATGACTTGAAAGTTAATGGACTCAATAGCCCAGATTTTCCTAATTTGTTAATCCTATCTTTCGCTATATGACCTAGCCTAAGGTGCCATAGATACCTATCATTTAGACTATCCCTAGGTCATTTTGATCCTATGGCATCCATGTTTTGCTCAATATTGGAAATAGAAACATCAATATGTAACCGATAGAGATCATTTATAAGAAAACCACTTGCAATTTTATTTCTATCATAAAGAATATTACAATGATCCTTAAGAAATCTAATTATGTAGCCTTCCTGTGCTAAACATGAAATAGAAATCAAATTTCTGCTTGCTGCAGGCACATAAAAATAGTCTCTAAGAACTAAATCTAATCCTAACGATAATCATAGAGGGTAGGTTCCCACAATACTACAGTAACTCTTGCTCCATTCTCGATGCGTAGAATCATCTCACCATCCCTTAGCCTCCTGCTATCCTCAAGATCCTGCATAGAAGTGCATAAGTGAGCACTAGAATCAGAGTCAAGCACCCAACTAGATGCAGAAGAAATCATAAGATTAGATTCTATAACGAGCATACCTCCAGAAGGACCTACCTCCTTCTTGTTCTTCAGGCTGGCTAGGTACAAGGGGCAGTTTCGCTTCTAATGACCATCTGTGTTGCAATGATAAAATATTTTCCTTTTTCAGCAGCCTTCTTCTTCGGCTCTATCTTCTTCTTCTTTCCACCATTTACCTTCTGCTTCTTCATAGATTTTTTTTCTTTCCAAAAGACTTTCTCTTGAAAGAAGTCTACTCCATAGTAAGTACTGAGCCTTTAGAACCTTTCATAGAAAGCTCAGTAGTAACAAGCATATTCATAAGTTTTTCTAGTATATTCTGCAGTTTATGCATATGATAGTTCATGATGAACTGCCCATATGCATCAGTTAAGGATTGTCGAATTATATCAATCTATAAATCCTTATCCAACTTGACACCAAGCTTCTTAAGCTCTTCTAAGTCCTTGATCATCATCAAATAATGATCTTGGACTGACTGTCCATCATACATTTGAGCCTTAAAAAGTCTTCTAGTGACTTGATATTTGGCTGCACGACTTTGTTCACCAAACAACTCTTCCAGGTAAGCCAACATTTGGCGACTAGCCTTAATGTTTTCATTTTAGTGCTGGAGCTCATTAGACATCGAGTCCAACATGTACCAGGCTTTGTATCTATCCACTTCTCTAGAGATGCTCTTTGATTAGCGGATGGATGGGTTGGTAAAGTTGTAGGATCTTTTTCCAACACATGAGTCTACTTCTCAAAATCCAAAATAATTTTAAAGTTCCAGAGCCAATCCTTGAAGTTAGGTCCGATCAATCTATGGGTGTCCACGGGCTAGTAGGTTGGACGTAGACATTTTTCTATGGAGAGTCAAAATTTCTAGTTAGATTTTATAATTAGACTTAATCAATTATTTAAAAAAATTATTTTAAAATAAATTAGGCTCCCACTATTTTCTCGGTTCCTTACACTCCCTGGGTAGAGATGCGAAAATCTTTGCGATCAATTAATTTCTAGTGGATGGTGCGGTTCCACTGACTAGCTCACCACCTCACCTAATAGTTATTGATGATGGATCAATCAATGAGTGGACAACTCTAATCATGGTGCACCTAATCCTAGTCTCTAATTCATGAATCTCATCATGTCTGGA
The DNA here is from genome assembly GCA_006176705.1 of Cocos nucifera. Lineage (NCBI taxonomy): Eukaryota > Viridiplantae > Streptophyta > Magnoliopsida > Arecales > Arecaceae > Cocos > Cocos nucifera. Next base: position 43,615 of record QRFJ01003138.1, on the reverse strand, counting down.
ATATTGATCCACTTCTTAGTTAAGTCAGATCCACCATTTGTACGAATTGAATTTCTGATTGGGTCCCTCACCGTATCTAAAATATTGAGCCCAACCCATCTTCCAACCCATAGCATCCAAGGCCTAATAGATGTGGTTGCATCTTTCCGATGCAACTGAGCTACTATAACTAGTTGAGAACAATCTCCCCTCTCCATGCCCAAAAGGTTGGGTGAATCCAGCAAGGAAAAAATAACTTATTGGTGCAAGGATTTGTGAGACATACTAAGTGTTCGTGAGACGAGCGTGCAGCCTTCATCCATCTTTTGAAGGCTCTATGAATCAGATCCAGATCTGATTTTTAGAATTCAAATTGAAAAGGAGATCGCATCTAGATCCTGCATGAGTGGATACTGATAGAGGTTAGGTGCTTGTGTGGCAACATCTAGAACTCTGGGCTTCAGTAGATCATCAACAAGATAATCAGATTATCCAAATAAGATATGAAATTAAATCAAATTTAATTTTAATTTTTAGTTTTAATATCAAATCTATTGGATCAGATCCAAGATGTCTCGGATCTAATTAGAATTTTTTTAAAAAAATTAAAATATCTCTTTAGATCCAATCAGATCTGAATGATCCAGTGATAGGAAAATGCTGATTTTTCTTTAGTATCCACCAAGTTCCAACAACCCTAGTTGTAGAAGCCAAAATAGCAGCTTTACAATGAAGATTAGAGGCCTTAGAGTTATAAAGACTAGCCAATATAAACCAAGTGTATGCACTCATGTGCAATGGTTGCAGTGCACCAGACCATGTTATAGAGGAATGTCCCTTCCTGATTAAATCAATAGAAAATGAGTTTGCACAAGTTAATGTAGCATATCAAAGATCTAATAATAATCCCTATGCATCTACTTATAATCCAAGATAGAGAAACCACCCCAATTTCTCATGGTCACATGGTCCAAATGTAGGCAGTCCTAGCTTCAATCAATCAAACACAGGGCCTAACCCTACAATAAATAACCCACCAGGCTTTAACAATCACGAAAAGAAATTAGACTCTTTAGAAAAAAGCCTAGAAATCCTAACAAAATCAACCACTGATAATGCAACTATCCTTAATACTTTTATGCAAGCCATTGGTCAATTGCTAACAGCAAATATACAAGCAATAACTCATTTAGAAATGCAATTAGGATAGTTAGCTAATACTGTGAGTGAGAGAGAAAAGGATAGATTGTCAAGTCAACCTTGAGGCTAACCCTAGAACCCAAAATAATCAAAAACCTTAGCAAGGAGCCCATATTAAGCAACTAAATGCTATCCTTATACTAAGATCTGGAAAACAAATAGACAACCAAGTGGGTACATCTGAGGAACCAGAAGAAAAAATAAAAGATTCATCATCTGAACCAATACCTGAATAGGGCCAGTCTGAAGAACCTAAAGAAATAGAACCTGATTCACCAACAGAGCCTACTCCAGAATTAGTTGGATCAATACCTAAGATTGCAGCACCCTTTCCTGACATATTAAATTCTAACCGAAACTCAGCCCAACTAAATAAAATCCTGGAAGTCTTTAAGCAAGTGAAAGTAAATATTTCCTTATTAGATATGATCTGACAAGTTCTATCATATGCTAAATTTCTTAAGAACTTATCTACCAGGAAAAAGACGATCAAGGTACCTAAGAGAGCCTTCCTAGTAGCTAGTGTGAGTTCATACCTATCAAACCATGTTTCAGTGAAATACAAAGATCCAAGGTCTCCCAGTGAAATACAAAGATCCAAGGTCTCCCACTACTTCTTGCATCATTTGAAAAACCTTTTTATTAATAAGGCTCTACTAGACTTAGGGGCAAGCATCAATATACTACCTTATTCAGTTTATGAAAAGCTAGAATTGGAAGAAGTAAAACCTATAGGAATGACTTTATAATTAGTATATCGATCTTTGAAAGTACTAAGGAAAATAGTAGAGATTGTATTAATTAAGGTTGGTGATTTTATTTGTCCAGTGGATTTTATGATTTTAGAAACTGAATCTGTAATAAATCCAGATGGCCGCATCTTAGTTATACTAGGTAGACCATTTCTAGCCATAGCTAATACCCAAATTAACTATTGAAATGGTCTAATGAAACTTTCTTTTGATAATATATGACCATAGTTCTAAATATTTTTAACATGTCTAAAACAAATCAAGTGACCTCAACTTGATATAAGATAATGTTTATGAACCCATTGACCTAAATGATGAAAAATCTAACATGGAACTATGGACAAAATTAGAACTATGAAAAATTCAAATGGTTAATGATTTAGCTACAGTCAATATAGAACTTAGATGGGAGCCTCTAGTTGAACCATTGTCTAGACCATTAGTGGAGGAAACACCCAAGATAGAACTAAAAACACTTCCTAAACACCTAAAATATGCATACCTAGGTCCATCAGAAATCTTGTTGATAATTATTTAAGCGGACCTAGACCCTATACAAAAGAAAGAATTATTGACTGCCCTGAAGAAAAATAAAGAAGCATTAAGATGGACCATGACTGATTTAAAGGAGATTGGTCCCTCGATTGTTCAACATAGAACTCATCTATTAGAGGATGCTAAGCCAAAAAGGGATCCCCAAAGGAGACTAAACCCAGCCATGAAAGAGGTTGCAACGAAAGAAATATTAAAATTCCTTAATAATGAAATAATATATCCATTCTCAGATAGTTCATGGGTAAGTTCAGTACAAGTGGTACCCAAAAAGTCAGGAGTTATTGTAATCCAGAATTATAATAATGAATTGGTCCCAACAAGAGTTCAAACTGGATAGAGGGTCTGCATCGACTATAGAAAATTAAATACTACCATCCGAAAGGACCATTTTCCTATGCCCTTCATAGACCAAATATTAGAACAACTAGCAGACAGGGCATGACTTTTACTATTTTTTGGATGGATATTCGGGATATAACCAAATTTCTATAGCCCCTGAGCATCAAGAAAAGACTACCTTTACCTATCCATATGGAACCTTTGCCTACAAATGCATGCCCTTTGGATTATAAAATGCATCAGCTACTTTTCAAAGGTGCATGATCAGCATTTTCTCAGACATGATAGAAAGGTTTCTTAAAATTTTTATGAATAATTTTGTCATCTTTGGATCTACCTTCTCCAAATGTCTACATCATCTCAGTTTAGTTTTAGAAAGATGTAAGGAGAAGCATCTAGTGTTAAATTTGGAAAAATGCTAGTTTATGTTTAAGGAAGGTATAGTTCTTGGTCATGTAATTTCAAAATAAGGTATAGGAGTAGGTAAAGCCAAGGTTGATTTAGTTGAAAACCTTCCACTACCAAGATCAGTAAAAGAAATTCATTTTTCTCTTGGACACACTAGTTTCTACAGGTAATTTATCAAGAATTTCAGCAAAGTGGCTCGACCATTAACTAACCTATTAGCCAAAGATGTCAAATTTGACTTCACACCTGAATGTCTTAAGTTCTTTGAAAGTTTAAAGAAGAAATTAACCTCAGCCCCAATTATTCATCCGCCTATGTGGACTCAACCTTTTGAGCTCATTTGCGATGCATTTGATCATGCTATAGGAGCTGCCTTAGGTCAAAAGATAGATAAGCTACCATGAGTAATCTATTATGCTAGCAGGATCTTAAATGAAGCATAGCTTAATTATTCAACTACTAAAAAAAAAATTTTAGCTGTGGTATTTGCTTTAGAGAAATTTAGGTCCTACCTAGTGGGTTCTCATGTAATTATCTATACTGATCACTCATCTATTAGGCACCTTCTCTCAAAGAAAGATGCTAAGGCACACCTAATTAGATAGATCCTACTTTTGTAAGAATTTGACCTAGAGATCAGGGATAAGAATGATACAGAAAATATAATGGTAGATCATTTATCTCATTTAGCAATCACACCAACTAAGGACATACCTATTAATGAGTCCTTTCCTAATGAATAATTATTGTCAGTAACAACAGAATCATGGTATGCTGATATAGTAAATTTCTTAGGCACCGGCCAAATTTCTATGCATTGGACTAACAAATTTTTCTCTCATGTAAAGTATTTTATTTGAGATGATCCATATTTATTCAAATAATATCCTGACCAAATCATAAGAAGATGTATCCCTGAGAATGAAGTTAGGAGCATTTTATCCTTTTGCAATGACCAAGCCTGTGGTAGTCATTTTGGAGCTAAAAGACTGTAGCTAAAGTGCTCAAATATAGATTTTATTGGCCTAACCTATTTAGAGATGCCTTTGAATACTATAAAAGTTGTCTTAGGTGTTAATAAATTGGGCAGATCATAAAGAAAGATATGATGCCTATGAATCTAATTTTAGTTATAGAAATTTTTGATGTATGGGAATAGACTTCACGGGACCATTTTCAAAACCTTATGGGAATGAATACGTATTAGTAGCCATTGATTATGTATCCAAGTGGGTAGAGGCAATACCATGCAAGACCAATGATAGTATCATTGTTATCAAATTTTTTAAAGAGAGTATCCTATCCCGATTTGGTACTCCTAGAGCTATTATTAGTAGTTGCCGAATACACTTCTGCAACCTATCTTTTGCATCATCGATGAAGAAATATAATATTACCCATAAACTGGCCACAGCCTATCATCCACAAATGAGTGGGCAAGTTGAAGTTTCTAATCGCCAAATCAAGTTGATCTTAGAGAAGATAGTAAGCTCCAACAAAAATGATGTTGAAAAATGTGTTCCAAAGCCAATCATCATCAGTCTATTGATGGTTGAGCAATAATGTAATTATAATTAATTTATTAATAAATAAAAGAATATTTTATCTTTTTTCGTCATAAATTTTTCATTTTTCAGAGAACTCCATTGTTGTGATGAAGTCTTTAGGATTATCTAGTTTCGATAAAAAGAGGATATATCAATTAGTCCTTAAAACTATTCATCACCAAATGATAGGCTGTTAATTAGGATGATAGCATCTATCGAGTATAGATTATTGTGTGCCATATAGGTTAGTTATCCTCTTAACCAAGGAGTATGGAGATATTAGTATGGCATACAGGTGAGATGTAAGGATACATCATTATTGAATGTGACCAACTCTAGAGAATTCTGCTATTGGGAATGTTTTTGATGGGATATATAGATATAAGTGTTCCTTAGATCTGAGATCACCTCAATGGCTTGCAAGCAACTCACTATGCTTTGGTACTAGACTAACTAAATTTTTAATTTAGTAACAAAAAATTTCTAGGCATAGTCAAGTATTTAGAAAATTGGTGTATGATCAAGATGGGATTGACCACTCCAAGAGTTAGAGAAGAATATCACTGTATTTTAATATAGCAAAATCTTGGTCAGGATAATCATTGAGATGGATTTATTATTTTGAAATACAATATGAACAGCCTAATTAGAGTTATCAGTTGAACTCTGAGGTGTCCTACAAGCATTGGTCAAGGGGATGAATTTTATAGAAACTATATCCACATGGGTTCTAAAGATGTTGTTCTACACATTCGACCTATCCGACCGTCGTGTACCATTGCTAGATGGTCATTTCGATTGGCAAAAAAATTTATTTCTATACTACTGGCTTAGATTCAGACATATGTGATCACACACATTAGAGTTCATAATTTGATCGGATGGTTGATCAATAATTAAGAATCATTCTAGGGTTAAACGATCAATACGATCGATGTTTAACCTAGTGCAAGTATTGCAAGAGGGTCGATTAGCAATTGGATTGCTAATTGGCTTAATTTGACTAAGCTAAAAAATGAGATTAAGTCTAATTAAATATAATTTAATTAAATTTGATTTGAGCTTGATTGGATCAAGTCCAATTGATTTATTGGATAAGCCAAGTGCAAAGAAGAACTAGTCCTAGTTCAATTATGACTGGATTAACCTAATTTTTTAATTTAATTAGAAAATTAAATCAAAAATAAATCTAATTTAATCTAATTTAATTAAGTTTTTAATTGGGTTAGGATCTAATTGGGTTGATTTTCTTCTAGTTTAATTTGGTTTGAGAAACCATATGGACCAAGTCAAAGGAGGAGCTCTAATGTGACTAGGAACTTCCATCCTTACGCCACCAATACCCCAAGCCCCCACTTCCATCTCTCTCTCTCTATTTTGGCATGAAATCTCTCTCTTTGAAGTTCATGCATGCCCACTCTCTCTCTCTATTTTCTATATGGTATTAAGTTGTGGACCAAGTAAATACATGGCAAGTTGTTGTGGGTTTGAATTCTATATGATAGAATCGTAACAAACTTGGACTCTTCCCTTGTGCCACACTCCACTTTGATTTCTCTTCTTGTTTTCCATGGTAAAAAGAAGAATTTTGTGTGCCAATTTGTGGTGGTCCATGGCTGGAAGAAAGGAGGGAGCGCCCAAGTGTTGGGTGCCCCAACTTATTGCCTTAATTATACCTGTCTTGTTTAGGTATTTGACCTAGACAAGACTCCTCCATATCTCATTATTTAAATAAATTTTAGGCTAATATTTTTGTGGATTCCAAACCATCGAGAGAGAGGTTTTGGGCATGTGAAAATTAATGAAAAAAGCTTCTTGGGCATTGGGTTTCATAGACACCAATCTAGGTATCTAGGTGAGAGAAGATAGAAGAAGAAGAGGTTCTTCTTCTAGGATTTCTTATATTCATCCATTTTCCTCCATCTGTAAGATTTATTTTTAAGAGTGTCTTAAATCTAAAATCTCTTCTCTTCCTTTTAATCTTTGGGGAGTCTAAATCTTGAAGAAAAAAGCACCAGATCAATCGTCGAAGAAGGATCAACTGTCAAAGAAAGGTCAACACAATACTAGCACACTGTGCTGATTTTCGAAGATCGAACTTTTGATTGGAATTCGTGGACTCCTGTGGATATCTCTTAGAGGCCAGATTTGTGTGCAGCTCAGAGCTTCATCCTCAAGTCTAGATTAATAAGTTAGAATATTTAACTTGCACAGGTAATACGGATCTGATCCTTTGTTATATACCTATAATAAATCTAGTGTAGATCTATGTTGATGCGATCAACACTTTTTCTTTTTTTATATATTTTTTAATTTTTTATTTAATTTCATACCATAATCATGTAATACAATCTTGGATCTAGGATCTTCTCTAATTTTATGAGTAAATTTTTATTTATTCTAGTCTTTCACTACCTGATCTTGAAAAAGTTTCAAGATCTAGACCAAAAATCCTCGATCTGGTTCCTTTAATTTATAAGGTTCCTTTAATTTATATCAATGCCATGTTTATTATTACATGATTATATGTGCATATTTAAATTATTTTTTAGATTATATTTAATTTATAATCTAATTATTAAATCTAAAATTAAAAACTTTGATCACATGAACTGATTATAAGGTTGTCCTACTGTAAAGTTTACCCCATACAGTGGAGAGGTTGTCCTAGTTCATGTAGACCTATTTCTTATCATAAATTTATTAGATATGATCTAATTTTATTTATAATTTATTAAATTTAAAAGAGTTTTAGATCTAAAAATAAAAATTTTAGATTGCACGGACTGATTATAAGGTTGTCCTGCTGCAAGGCTTACCCATTGTAGTGGAGTGGTTGTCCTAGTACGTGCTGATCTAAAACATTGATCATAAAATTTTAGATTAGATCTAAAAAAGTTGATGATCTGATTAAAAATATTTTAATCTAATTTTAATCATCATAAATATGTTAGATTTGATCTAAGATAATTTATGATTGATTGAAATTGAAAGCATTTCAATTACATAAACCTGTTTAGATTAGATCTAAAGTAGTTTCATGCTTATCTTTTTTATATATTGATTATTGTTGCCCAACTATGCAACCCAAGTGGGGGGTGAATTAGGTTTTTAAAATTTTAAAGCTAAATTAAAGATATCGAGATTGATTGATGATATGCAAGATATGTGTGTGAAGCAGTTTAGATTAGAGAAAAATATAAAAGATTAGAGAGCAAGAATTTAACAAACTAAGGAAAGAAAGATAGCAAGCATACCACAAATAAGCAAGATTTATAGTGGTTCGATGATTTTCTTGCACCTACATCCACTCCCTAAGCTCCTACTTGGGAATTAAAAATCGACTAACCATATTCAAAACTGAATACAACATTGGAAACCTTCAACCCTAGCTATCCCAAGCTTGAACGCTTATTTTTTGGGTACAAGCCAATTCAATACAATCCTATTCAAGGTTAGAATCAACCTTCCCAAGTTTTGAAATCCTTCCAAAACTTGAAATAAAATAATAAAGCAGAGTAAAAGATTTAATGATAATCAAATACAAGTTTAGCTCCCTTTGCGAGCAAATAAAATCTTAAGAACATTTTTCACAATAGTGGAGGAAGCCTCTCTGATTCTTTTCAAGGTTGTTGGAGACTTGAATGAGCTTTTGAAAGTTTGGTGAACTTGAAGATGAAAGCTTCTTTTCTTGATGAATACTTTTTGGTTAGGGCTGATAATTAGTTCTTCAATCTCTTATGTTTTTTCCTATTTAAAGCTTTTTAGATCTTCAATAGATGGAGGAGAGAATTCTGGGCAAGATTTGTAGCCATTGGAGATATTAAAGAAACCATTAAAACCTACAAAAACAAGAAAAAAATAGTTGTTGCAAAAAAAGTTCTGTTATAGGGGACGACTCATGGCATATGGGTCGACTCATGGCACAGGAGTCGACCTCAAGATCAACCTCTAAGATAAAATTTAGAAAAATAGCCGTTCTATATTTTTAGCCTTCGAAACAGCAGAGATCAACCCTGGAGTTGACCCTTGGCACAAAGACGGCATGCCAAACAGCCTTTTTCAGCAGGGGATGACCTAGGGGTCGACCATTTCCCTTCAATCTTGATTTTCTCCCAAAATAAGAATCCAAAAATAATGGGACAGCCTCCAAAGGATTAAAAATCTTCTATACTTGCTTTAGAGGCTCTCAGATCAAAACTTGATAAAATTATGATTTTGCCTCTGAAATACAAAAAGTCTTTTTTCAAGCTAAATTCATTAGTAATCTTCTCAAATGCTTTATAATCATCAAAATCAATTCTTGGAGCAATAATCTCTCCTTTTTATGATGACAAAAATATTTGAGCATAAGCAAAAATAAAGCATGTAGAAGCATTGATTGAGGATTTCAAAAATTTTGAAGGAACGTGCTACATCACATACTAGGATATTATATTCAATTATTTGATCAATATAGCATCAAGAGTAGTTTGATGATTACTTATAGTTAGACATTTAAATGATTTGCAAAAGTATTTGACTTACTTATTTCTTTTGTCAATTTTACTTCTATTTTATTTTCTTTATCAATTTTACTTTAATTTTACTTATAGCCCAATTTTATTTACTCTACTCTCCCTTTTTGACATCTTCAAGTAAGATCTTAAAAAATTTTAAATTCAAAAATAAAAAAGCCTCCCCTTAAGTTATTCCATATGTTTTCCTATTAGAACAAGAGTTTATAACAAAACTTTTAATTTACAACATAATGATCATAATGAAATTTAGCCAATTCACAAAGATTTCATTTCACATCATTCAAATGACATCATCACATATTTACATCCAAATCATCAAGTCATCAAAATATATAAGTGCTAAACATTCAAAATATAAAGGTATCAAAAGTATTCATGAGAATCAGGCCATCAAAATATATAAAATTCATGGATACAACTATCCATGACCCAGACAGCCAATAGTACCAATGCCATAAGTTAGATCCAAAAAAAGTATAACCAACTATGACTTGATCAATAACTCATAGAAACAACTAAGAGATACTATATCATAACCAAATACAAAGATGACTAAACTAAATCTAGTAGAGATCACAGCTGGAAGTGTCACGTACGAAGGGATCTCAGAGCAAATCCCAATAATGTGCGGCTCGGTCAGCTCTTCATAGGTAGAAGAGAATCGATCAACCTTCCTAGCGTGAGAACCTAGTCTCTATGACTTAGGCCACGACCAACAATAATAGAATATAGCAGAATGCGACACCAGAAAACACCATGAAGAAGAAGAAGAAATAAGGGGAAGAGAACTTTTATTAAATAACCACTTGGTGGTTTACAATAGAAGCTCTCCTGGTCTCTCGATCTCTCACAGATACAAGAGGATCTTTAGATGATCTCTTTCTTTCCCTCTCTCTCTTGATCTCCAACCCCACCCTTGAGTGTCCCCGACCTCATTCTCTTGAGTACTCCTTGTAGATCTTGTACACATTTCTCTAGAAAATTCTAGGGCTCAGATTTGGTCTCCAAGCTGCTCAAATCCCAAGAGAGTATAGTCAGACCTCGAACCCGTCCAGTGACATGATCTAGTTTGCACCTTGACCCATGTCTGGTCCAGCCTCGATTCGAGGAGCCGTGACACCCTCCCCCACCAAAGCCGAAGTTGCCCCCGATGAGGCTAGGTGGTACTTGTTAATGATGTCTTCAAACTACCATAGTTTGTCACATACTTCCAACTCGCTTCTGAGTCTGCTAGTCCTGTCCATCGGACTAAGTACTGCAGCTGATAACCTTCTTCCTATCCACCTTGATTTCAGAAACCTTCTTGGTGTAATGAACTCTTACAGCCACTGGACCACTCCCGCTTTGAGCCCAAGAAGGGTCGATTGTGTCTTCTCTGAATGGCTTCAACAGAGACACGTGGAACATTGGATGTACTTTCAATATGGAAGGCAGCGACAATCGATACTCAGTCTCTCCAATTTGATGGATGATGATGAAGGAGCCTTCATACCTCCTCAATGAGTGCTTTGTGGTAGCCCGACTTCAATCTCATGTGATGGTAGAGTTTCACCAATCCTGATCACCAATCTGAAACTCAGCTGCACACCGCTTTATGTTAGCCCACTTCTTCATCCATTTGATCACCTTCAACAAGGAGATCTGAACCAAATCGTATCCTCCTTCAGATCCCTCATGAACCTGTATGCGGTTGGGCTATGACCCACGTAGTCCACTGCAATACTTCCTAAAGTGTCTGGTTGCTGCCTTGTTATCACCTCAAATGGTGATTTATCGATCAACTCCAATCGCGGCAAGTTGTAACTGAATTGGGCTTGGTCCAAGAGTTGCACCCAATCCTGCTGGTTGGCATTCACATAGTGCCTCAAATACATCTCCAGTAATGCATTTGTTTATTCTATTTGGCCATCAGTCTGAAGATGGAAAGTTGTGGACATCTTCAGCTCTATATTCCAAGTATCCAAAAAAACTCGGTCCAGAATCTTTCCATGAAGCAAGCATCGCGATCAGAAACAATTCTCCATGGTATCCTCCAATATTTCACCATATATATGAAGAACAACCGTGCCACGTCTTCTGCATGGCAAGTAGTAGGTGCTGGAATGAAGACTCCATACTTCGAAATGTGATCCATCACTATCTGGATGGAGCTATACCCTTCCATTGAAGGTAACCCGATTATGAAGTCCATGGAGATGCTCTCCCATCGATGCTCTGGTGTAGGCAATGGCTCCGACAACCCCACGGGCTGCTGATGTTCAACCTTGTCTTGTTGGCATACTAAACAAGTGCGAACATACCCCTCGATGTCACCTTGCATATTTGGCCAATAGTAGCTATGTTCTATGAGAGTTTGGATCCGATGCACCTCCTGATATCCTGTCCACATAGAATCATGATGCTCTCACAGCACCTCGTGCCTCAGCCCTCTGCCTGAAGGCACATAGACACACCATCCCCATGTCAAAATCTACCCACCTTCAGTCTAGAAATGGCACATCTTGCCATCCTTGATGAGTTCACCCATGGATGTGGCCCATGGATCCTTCTCCATCTCGATCTTGACCCTCTCCATTAAGTCACTTGCTGGTCCGAAAGTGGAAGAAACCACAGCCAACTGTGCCTTTCTACTTAAGGCGTCAAAAATCGAATTGGTTCGGCTTGGCTTATACTCAATGTGAAAATCAAATTCTGCAAGAAATTGCTGCCATCTCGCTTGCTTTGGGGTGAGCTTTGGCTGAGTCTGGAAGTAGCTTGTGGCCACGTTGTCTGTGCACACCACAAACTTGGATCCGAGGGCCATAGTCGACCCTTCTTCAACAAAACCCTTCTTCAACAAATCCATCAATGGGGCGCATAACTTCGAATATCCCATGATGAACCTCCTATAATAATTTGCCAAACCAAGAAAAGAGCGTAAGTATGTAACACATGTTGGTACCTCCCACTCGACTATGGCTTAAATCTTAGAGGGATCCATCATAAGCTTTCCATCCCCAATGATGTGCTCGAGGAACGGCACCCTCCATTGTGCAAACACACAGTTCTCCTTCTTCAGAAAGAGCTAGTTTGCTGTAGGGTGGAGAAGACTTGCCTCAAGTGCACCACATGCTCGTCCAACGTCCGACCATAGACAATAATATCATCCAAGTATACTACCATGAATTTATCGATAAAGTCATGAAGTATACATTGCATCAAAGCATAGAAGGTTGCTGGAGCATTGGTGAGGTCGAAAAGCATGACAAGGTACTCGAAGCTCCCATACCTTGTCACACATGCAGTCTTCTCGATGTCCTCCTCCGCCACGCAAACTTGATAGTATCCGCTACGAAGATCCAACTTGAAAAACCATCATGCCTTACCAAGTTGATCGAACAAATCATCAATCCATGGAATGGAATACTTGTTCTTCACTGTTAGTTTGTTAAGGGCCCTATAGTCGATGCAGAGTCTCAACGAACCATCATGCTTCTTCTAAAAAAGTACTGATGCTCCATATGGACTCTTCGAAGGTTGGATGAATCCGCTATCCACCAACTTTGTTAGCTGTCTCCTCAGCTCCTAGAGTTCAGATGGGGCCATCCTATATATGATGTCTGAGCTAGTGGATGTGCTCCCTACATCAAATCAATTCGATGATCGATTTCTCTTCTTGGCGGCAATCGCTTGGATAATTCGGGGGCATCACATCCCCGAATTCAGTGAGAACACCCTCGATGGGTGCTGGGATCTCTTTTTCCTCCAGTAGGTCTTCCTCTTGAATGGATGCAATGTATGTTGGAAGTCACCTTCTTAGCCCCTTAGAAAGCTACATTGCCGATAGGACTCGCTGCAAAGTCCCTCTAACTTGCTTCTCTTGAACCATGCAAGGTCCGCTCAAATTTAGAACCACCACCACATCTGAATCGCATGTAGCTGGATTAGCAAAGACATACCGATGACCACCTTGCAGTCATCGATAAGGGTGACTACCGTTGTCATCTGTTCGATCCATATACTGAGTTGGATCTCAACATCCTTGGTTGTTCCACGTGTAGGTACCTCTACGGAGTTGACCGCCTTGAACTTGTACTCATCACATTCAATCTTCAGGTTGAGCTTCTTCATCATTGCTAAGTCCATGAAGAAGTTAGTGGCACCTGTATTAATGAGTGCTTGGAAGGTGTGACCATTGATATTGACCAGTGCGTAGAGTAGGCCTCGTGGCCCCTTGGACTTTAGGTCATTAAGACTGAATGAACCCATCCTTTGGTCGGTTTCTTGTTGCTCCTCCACCATCATAGATGCAATCTTGTCCCTCAATGGACAATCCTTCACCTTATGCAGTCCATTGCAAATGTAGCATGAGATAGTGCTGGTACCTTGCACCACCCCTTTACCCTTCGCTTGGGAAGCACCTACACTTAAGGAACCCGAATTCTAGCCTTTTCCACCTCCCTTGTGACCTGATTTCGCTTCCCCACCTTTGCCATATTTGGATGCCTGGGCTTTGAGACTTGTGGATTGAATCTTGAACTCGATGAGAGCCTCCGCTTGAGCTATCACCTAGTTCAAACTCTTAACTCCTCTTTGCTGCAACTCCATCTTAGCCTATGGTTCGAGACCATCAAGGAAGGTGAAGAGAGAGTCCTCCTAGTTGAGGTTTGGTACATCCAACAATAATTCGCTGAACTCTGGCACATACTCACGCACATCATCCTTTTGCATGAGTCACCATAGTCGTGCTCGAGCATCATCCTTAGCGAACTCGTGGAAGAATTACTTCCAAAGTTCAGTTTGGAACTATGCCCAAGTGGTGATTGGAATAGCCCCTTGCTTCACATCGTCAGCCCGATGTCACCACCAAAGCATCGCCACATCCCTCAAGAACATGGCCACCGTGTTCACCTTCATGGCTTCATCCCTTACGTCGGTAATCTGTAGGTATTGTTCCAATGGAAGTTATCTACTACCTTTGCGGACTACTATCCACAGAACTCCTATGGTTTGGTAATATCAAGCTTGTGCAGGGGATGCGTAGCCTCACTTGTGACCTCCATTGTCGAGGTAGAAGAGGACACGCTTGTGGTAGTTTTTTCATTTGAAAGGTCAACCACCTATATTTGGAGAGCCTTCACCATGGTCTCCAACTCCTTATTGCATTGCAGCACTTCCTCGTAGTGCCACTCTATAGCGAAGGAAATTTGATTTAGCTGAGCAGCAATCTCACCTCAAAGGGTTGCGTCCTTACCCTCGAGGTCCTCCACTCACCCTTCAACCTCAACTATTTGGGCCTCGCACTTCCATAGTCGATTATCAGTGAAGATAATCGGAGATGCAATCCGTAGCCCTTATAGGGAATCATCAATTGGATGCGCTCCATCCATTATCATGCCTCCTCCTAAGGCAGGATTGGGATCCAAGGTCGAGGATGAAGAATCCCCCATTCCCACCATGGATGCTAATGTCGAGGTCATCTTCTTCATTTTAGTATTGCTCTGATACCAACTGTTCACGTACGAAGGGATCTCAGAGCAAATCCCAATAACGTGCGGCGACGCTCTTCATGGGACAGAAGAGAACCGATCAACCTCCTTAGCATGGGAACCTAGTCCCTTTGACTTAGGCCATGCCCAACAATAATAAAACACAGCGGAATGCAACACTAGGAAACACCATGAAGAAGAAGAAGAAATAAGGGAAGAGAACTTTTATTAAATAACCACTCGCTGGTTTACAATAGAAGCTCTTCCGATCTCTCGATCTCTCATAGATACAAAAGGATCCTTAGATGATCTCTTTCTTTCCCTCTCTCTCTTGATCTCCAACCCCACCCTTGAGTATCCTTTTATATAGGAACAACCTTAGGTTACAAGTCCCTCACAAACTCAACTCTCTAAGTATATAAGATAAGGATAAACTCAGAATCTCCATTCTTAAAGGACTCTGCTCAGTCAGATAAAACTGCCAAGTTTGTGATCCAAACAAACTCGGATTGCAATAAAACTTGACCCGTTGGATTTGGAATGAAAAATTCTTTAAGATAATACCTTATCTACTTTGAACCAACTTCTGTGAAGTTCCTAGAATGTCGCAAAATATTGCATGGATAAACTGCATTCTGTTATGCCTCATTGTACTAGCTTTTTTGCTGACCAATGTACATCTCGAGACATGTGCCCTCGGCCCCATTCTCTTGAGTACTCCTTGTAGACCTTGTTCACATTTCTCTAGGTAATTCTAGAGCTCAGATTTGGTCTCCAAGTTGTCCAAATCTCGTAAGTATGTAGTCAGACCTCGAACCCATCCAGCGACCCGATCTGGTTTGCACCTTGACCCATGTCCGATCCAGCCCCAATTTAAGGAGTTATGATAGAAGCATCTGAATTAGGTGAGGGACCAAAAATGTGATGGGGTGTGATAGGGTCAAATCCAGGAGCACGTCCTCAACCACGTCTACCTCGACCATGAGTGTAGGTGCGGACTCGAGCAGCTGGATGAGGTGATTTAGGAGGCTGAGAGAAAATTGGCTGAGCAAAAGGAGCAATCCTGATAGTGTTTAAATGATCCAGTGCTCTTGACATGGACTGAGTGATGGCACCAATCTATGTAGATAGAGTCTCACTGGAATCTCTAAACTCTCTTCTCAGAAAGTCAAAACTACCCTCCAGAATACCTCGAAGTTTGGCTGCCTTAGTAGTAAAATATGATATCTCTGAAATGTTCTCTCTCATCTAGGGATGAGCCAGATCCAAAACCTGTCTTTGCAAATCTAAAACTTTGTCTGTCAATCTCAAAACACATCCCTTGAGGTCCTCAAGCCATGCAGACTGAGCAATAAGTAATTGGAAGATAGTAGATACATGTGGAATCATAGACTGATCAGAAGATAGGATGAAGTGAGTACTCTCCTCATGAGTGGTACTAGCTATCTACTAGATAAAAGACCTACAATTCTCTAAGATCGGATATCAGCAATCGACTGAATCAACTGGTCAGTAATCCTCCTGATCTGGTCATCAGTGAATCTAACATCCGTGTCTCTGCTCCTCGATGGTGCCACATCTGCATCTCTCCTTACTGACTCTAAGGGACCAGTCTCTTGATCAGATGCAAACTAAAAGTCAAGAGAACATCTATGATCATGAGGTAAAGATGGTCCCTCCTCCTCAGCTCTCTTTACATCTTCAGCACTTTTAGACCAACCGCCATCAATCTTTTAAAGACCCATGTGATGCAGTGTGTAGCAGTTGATGGCATCGGTGTGAGATAATCTGGCTGGCTCTCCTTCAAAACTAACTCCAAACCTCCTAAACACTAATGAGAGGGCCATACCATAGGGTAGATGTCCCTTAGACCTATTCAAGGTCTCTCTCATCCATCATTTCTATCATCAAAATAGGAAGGTTAAAGGGGGTCTCTATAATCACATGAAACATGATACATATGTCCCTATCATGACTCCTCGAATTATGGCTGGACTGGACACGGGTCAAGGTGCAAACCAGATCGGGTCGCTGGACGGGTTCGAGGTCTGACTACACTCTCTTGAGATTTGGGCAACTTGGAGATCAAATCTGAGCCCTAGAATTACCTAGAAAAATGTGTCCAAGATCTACAAGGAGTACTCAAGAGAATGGGGCCGGGGGCACACATGTCTTTTGTTGTACATTGGTCAACAAAGAAACTAGTGCAATGAGGCATAACAGAATGCAGTTTATCCATGCAATATTTTGCAACATTCTGGGAACTCCACAAAAGTCAGTTCAAAGTGGGCAATGCATTACCTTAAAGAATTTTTCATTCCGAATCCAATGGATCAAGTTTTATTGCAATTCGAGTTCGTTTGGATCATAAACTTGGCAGTTTTATCTGATTGAGTATAGTCCTGCCATAATGGAGATTCTGAGTTTATCCTTATCTTGTACTTAGAGAGTTGAGTTCGTGAGGGACTTGTAACTTAAGGTTGTTCCTATATAAAAGGATACTCAAGGGTGGGTTTGGAGATCAAGAGAGAGAGAAAAAGAAAGAGATCATCTAAGGATCCTCTTGTATCTATGAGAGATTGAGAGATTGGAAGAGCTTCTATTGTAAACCAGCAAGTGGTTATTTAATAAAAATTCCCTTTCCCTTATTTCTTCTTCTTCTTCATGATGTTTTCTAGTGTTGCATTCCGCTGTGTTCTATTATTATTGGGCATAGCCTAAGTCAAAGAGACTAGGTTCCCACGGTAAGGAGGCTGATCGATTCTCTTCTATCCTGTAAGGAGTTGACCGAGCCACATGTTGTTGAGATTTGCTCTGAGATCTCTTCGTACGTGATAGTTGGTATCGATACTGAAAATGAAGAAGATGACCTCTACATCAGCATCCATGGTGGGAACGGGGGATTCATCATCCTCGACCTTGGATCCTAATCCTACCTCAGGAGGAGGCATGGCAATGGGTGGAGCACATCCAATTGATGATTTCCTGCAAGGGCTATGGATTGCATCTCCGATTATCTCCACCGACAATCGACTACGAAAATGTGAGGCCTAAATAGCTTAGGTTGAAGGGTGAGTGGAGAACCTAGAGGGTAAGGATGCAACCCTTCGAGGTGAGATCGCTGCTTAGCTAAATCAAGTATCCTTTGATATGGAGCGATGCTATGAGGAAGTGCTGTAGTGCAACAAGGAGTTGGAGACCATGGTGATGGCTCTCCAAATACAGGTGGTTGACCTTTCAAAGGAAAAAACTATCATGGGCATGTCCTCTTCTACCTCGACAATGGAGGTCACAAGTGAGGCTATACGTCCCCTGCACAAGCTTGATGTTCCCAAGCCGCAGGAGTTTTATGGACAGTGGTCTGTAAAGGAGGTAGATAACTTTCTTTTCGTCATGGAACAATACCTACAGTTTACCAACGTAAGGGGTGAAGCCATGAAGGTGAGCACGACGGCCATGTTTTTGAGGGATGTGGCGATGCTTTGGTGGCGACGTTGAGTTGACGATGTGAAGGAGGGGTTGTTTCGATCACCACTTGGGCATAGTTCCAAACTAAACTTCGGAAGCAATTCTTTCTCGAGTTTGCTAAGGATGATGCTCGAGCACGACTATGGTGACTCACGCAAAAGGATGATGTGCGAGAGTTTAGTGAATTATTGTTGGAGGTACCAGACCTCATCCTCTTCACCTTGACGTGCTCAAACCATGGGCCAAGGACTTGCAGTGAAGAAAAGTTAAGAGTTTGAATAAGATGATAGCTCAAGTGGAGGCTCTCATCGAGTTCAAGACTCAACCCACAACTCCCAAAGATCAAGCATCCAAACAGGGCAAAGGTGGGGGAGCAAAATCAGGTCATAAGGGAGGTGGAAAAGGCTCGAATCCAGGCTCCTCAAGTGGAGGTGCTTCCCAAGCGAAGGGCAAAGGGGTGGTGCAAGCTACCAGCACTATCTCATGCTACATTTGCAATGGACCGCATAAGGTGAAGGATTGTCCATTGAGGGGCAAGATCGCATCTATGATGGTGGAGGAGTAGTAAGAGACCGACCAAAGGATTGGTTCACTCAGTCTCAATGTTGTGTAGCCTAAGAGGCCACGAGGCCTACTCTATGCACTTGTCAATATCAATGGTCACACCTTCCAGGCACTCATTGATATGGGTGCCACTGACTTCTTCATGGACTTAGCAACAACAAAGAAGCTCAACCTGAAGATTGAACGTGATGAGCACACGTTCAAGGCGATCAACTCCATAGAGGTAGCTACAAGCAGAACAGCCAAGGATGTTAAGATCCAGTTCGATACATGGACTGGATGGATGACAGCGGTGGTCGTCCCTATCAACAACTATGAGGTGGTCATCGATATGTCTTTGCAAACCTAGCTACATGCCACGGTAACGACGGATTCATATGTGGTGGTGGTTCTGAATTTGAGCGGACCTTGTGTGGTTCAAGAGAAGCGAGTTAGAGGAACTCCACAGTGAGTTCTATCGGCAATGCAGCTTGCTAAGGGGCTGAGAAGGGGACTTCCAATATACATTGCGTCTATTCAAGAGGAAGACCTGCTGGAGGAAGAACAGATCCAAACACCCATCGAGGGTATTCTCACTGAATTCGAGGATGTGATGCCCCCGAATTATCCAAGCGATTGCCGCCAAGAAGAGAAATTGACTACTGGATTGATTTGGTGCTGGGAGCACATCCACCAGCTCAAACACTATATAGGATGGCCCCACCTAAACTCCAGGAGATGAGGAGATAGCTAACGAAGTTGGTGGACAGCGGGTTCATCCGACCTTCGAAGAGTCCATATGGAGCATCGATACTTTTTCAAAAGAAGCATGATGGTTCATTGAGACTCTGCATCAACTATCGGGCCCTCAACAAATGCACGATGAAGAACAAGTACCGCATTCCATGGATTGATGATTTGTTCGATCAACTTGGTAAGGCATGGTTGTTTTTCAAGTTGGATCTTTGCAGTAGGTACTATCAAGTTCGCATGGCGGAGGAGGACATCGAGAAGACTACATGTGTGGCAAGGTATGGAAACTTTGAGTACCTTGACATACCTTACAGCCTCACCATTGTTCCAGCAACCTTTTGTGCTTCGATGCAACATGTACTCCATGACTTTATTGATAAATTCATGATATATACTTGGATGATATTATGGTCTACAGTCGGACGTTGGACGAGCATGTGGCGCACTTGAGGCAAGTCTTCTCCACCCTATGGCAACACCAGCTCTTTGTGAAGAAGGAGAAGTGCATGTTTGCGCAACGGAGGGTATCGTTCCTCGGGCATATCATTGGGGATGGAAAGCTCATGATGGATCCCTTCAAGACTTCAGCTATAGCCGAGTTGGAGGTACCTACATGTGTTACACACTTACACTCTTTTCTTGGTTTGGCAAATTATTATAGGAGGTTCATCATGGGATATTCGAAGTTATGCACCCTATTGACAAAGAAGTGTCGACCATGGTGGTGGTCGGATCAATGTCAAGAGGCATTTGATCATCTCAAGCAGGCAGTCACAGAGGAGTCGGTTCTCATGCTATCAAACTTCTTGGTTCCTTTTGAAGTTCATATCGATGCATCAAATTTTGCCATTGGAGGGGTACTCATGCAAGAAAGAAACCCAGTGGCCTACAAGAGTCAAAAGTTGAACGACACTGAGCATAGGTATATATTTCATGAGATGGAGATGACAGCGGTTGTGCATTGCCTTAGAACCTAACGCCATTACCTCCTCGAATCTAAGTTTGCGGTGCGCACGGACAACGTGGCCACAAGCTACTTCCAAACCCAGCCAAAGTTCACCCATAAAGCAAGCGAGATGGCAGTAATTTCTCGCTGAATTTGATTTCCACATCGAGTATAAGTCAGGCCAAATCAATTTGGTTCCTGATGCCTTAAGTAGAAAGGCACAGTTGGCTGCGGTTTCTTCCACTTCCGGATCAGCAAGTGACTTAATGGAGAGGGTCAAAACCGAGATGGAGAAGGATCCATGGGCCACATCCATGGGTGAACTCATCAAGGATGACAAGGCATGCTGTTTTTGGACCAAAGGTGGGCTGATTTTGACATGGGAACGGCGTGTCTATGTGCCTTCAGGCGGAGGGTTGTGGTGCGAGGTGCTATGAGAGCATCATGATTCTATGTGGGTAGGACATCAAGGGGTGCATCAGACCCAAGCTCTCATAGAACATAGCTACTATTGGCCAAATATGTGAGATGACATCGAGGGGTATGTTCGCACTTATTTAGTATGCCAACAAGACAAGGTTGAACATCATCAGCCCGTGGGGTTGTTGGAGCCATTGCCTACACCAGAGCATCCATGGGAGAGCGCCTCCATGGACTTCATCATCGGGTTACCTCAACGGAAGAGTATAGCTCCATCATGGTAGTGATGGATCGCTTTTTGAAGTATGGAGTCTTCATTCCAGCACCAACTACTTGCCATGCGGAGGATGTGGCGCAGTTGTTTTTCATATATGTGGTGAAATATGGGGGGATACTGTAGAGCATTATCTCTGATCGTGATGCTCGCTTCACAGAAAGATTCTGGACCAAATTATTTTAGATACTCGAAACAGAGCGAAAGATTTTCACGACTTTCCACCCTCAGACTGATGGCCAAACAGAACGAACAAATGCAATGCTGGAGATGTATTTGAGGCACTATGTGAATGCCAACCAGTGGAATTAGCTGCAACTCTTGGACCAAGCCCAATTCAGTTACAACTTGCAGCGATCGGAGTCGACTGGTAAATCACCATTTAAGGTGATAACAGGGTAGCAACCAGACACTCCAGAAAGTATCGCAGCAGACTACGTGGGGCATAGCCCAACCACCTATAGGTTCATGAGGGATCTGAAGGACGATACAGATTTGGTTCAGGTCTCCTTATTGAAGGCGACCAAACAGATGAAGAAGCGTGCTGACATAAAGCGGCATGCAATTGAGTTTCAGATTGGTGATCAGGTATTGGTGAAACTCTACCATCACATGAGATTGAAGTCGGACTACCACAAAGCACTCATGAGGAGGTATGAAGGCTCCTTAATCATCACCGATCAAATTGGAGAGACTGCATACCGATTGTCGCTGCCTTCCAAGCTGAAAGTGCATCCAGTGTTCCACGTGTCTCTATTGAAGCCATTCAAAGAAGACACAACCGACCCTTCTCAGGCTCAAAGTGGGAGAGCTCCAGTGGCCATAAGAGTTCATTACACCAAGAAGGTTTCTGAAATCAAGGCAGAAAGGAAGAAGGCCAGTCGAGTGCAGTACTTAGTTTGATGGAGAGGACTAGCAGACTCAGAAACGAGTTGGGAGTATGGTGACAAACTATGGCAGTTTGAAGACATCATCAATAAGTACCGCCTAGCTCGTCGAGGGCGACTTCAGCTTAGGTGGGGGAGGCTATCACGGCTCCTCAAATCGAGGCTGGATCGGACACGAGTCAAGGTGCAAACTAGATCGGGTTGCTGGATGGGTTCGCAGTCTGACTACACTCTCTTAAGATTTGGGCAATTGAAGATCAAATCTGAGCCCTAGAATTATCTAGGAAAATATGTACAAGATCTATAAGGAGTACTCAAGAGAATGAGTCTGGAGGCACATGTCTCGAGATGTACATCGATCAGCAAAGAAGCTAGTGCAATGAGGCGTAACAGAATGTAGTTTACCCATGCAACTTTGTATGACATTCTAGAAATTCTATAGAAGTTGGTTCAAAGTGGGTAAGGTGTTCTCTTAAAGGATTTTTCATTTTGAATCCAACGGATCAAGTTTCATTGTAATCCGAGTTTGTTTGGGTCATGAACTTAGTAGTTTTATCTGACTGTGCACGATCCTATGAGAACGGGGATTCTGAGTTTATCCTTATCTTGTACTTAGAGAGTTGAGTTCATGAGGGACTTGTAACCTGGGATTGTTCCTATATAAAAGAACACTCAAGGATGGGGTTAGAGAAAAAAGAGAGAGAAGGAAAGAAAGAGATCATCTAAGGATCCTCTTGTATCTATGAGAGATCGAGAGATCGAGAGAGCTTCTATTGTAAACCAGCAAGTAGTTATTTAATAAAAGTTCTCTTCCCCTTATTTCTTTTTCTTCTTCATGGTATTTCTTGGTGTCACATTTCGCTGTGTTCTATTACTGTTG
Source organism: Cocos nucifera (assembly GCA_006176705.1). NCBI lineage: Eukaryota > Viridiplantae > Streptophyta > Magnoliopsida > Arecales > Arecaceae > Cocos > Cocos nucifera. The sequence goes on along the minus strand of QRFJ01003138.1, from coordinate 20,676 downwards.
GGCGTGGCCTAAGTCATAGAGACTAGGTTCCCATGCTAGGGAGGCTGATCGGTTCTCTTCAATCCTGTGAAGAGCTGATCGAGCCACACGTTGTTGGGATTTGCTCTGAGATCCCTTCATACGTGACATCCCTACCAGATAATAAATCATGCCTGCCACTCTTAGGGATAAATAACTTGGTAACCATGATGTGTAGCACTCTCATTTCAGTAGAAAGAATCTTGGCTTCTAATTTATTCAAATTTTCATCAAATTCTCTCCCAAAGATGGCTCTCAATCCTTCTTCTTTATGGGTTAGTTCCATTTTCTTGCAACCTTCAAATTGCAATCTCAGAATTCCCCCAGGTGAACTAGATCAAGAATAACTTCAATACCTTTAACAAATGATTTTACTGTTCTATTAAAGTATTCCAAATTCTAATAAAACTCTCTAACCAAATCTACATATGTAGCTTCTTTCAATTTGCAAAAGTAATTCCATCCTTGCCTTTTGATCTTTGACACAAAAGAGAATCTTTCTTTCTCAAAGAAATTAAAATCTACATTCTTCCCAGCATCAACTTTTCTATCAAATAGAGGGACCTTACTTGGTGTAAGAGGAGACTGTGAAGATCGTCTGGAGGCAGAGGTTGGACCAGGAGAGGGCTCTAGTGCAGTGCTTTTCCGATGGGCTTCTTCCTCTAAGCAATGGACCGACTTCCTTCTTTGCGAGAATTTCATCTTGGGTGCCATTCCAACCAATAGAAACCTCAATCCCACACAAGAGAGTCAACAGAAAGTGGAATAGAGAAGATTTGACAAGGAGATGAAAAGTTTTGAGGAAAGAGCAGACGGTGGATTTTAGGGCAAGGGTTTGCTAGAAATCTTCAAATTGCCCAAATAAAGAAAAAATAGAAAGAGATTTGGTTCCTTAAGGGGCGATTTGAGGAGAGGTTCTTGGGAGAAAGGAAGATTTTGAGAGATTTCTTTGATTGAAAGATTAGGGAGAAAGGCCGATTTGTTTCGGTGAAGCGAGAAATAGGGGAGGTCGGCCTCTTGGCTGAAGGAGTTCTTGATTAATAGGACTGAGCGAAAAGGATTTTGGTTAATTTACAAGAATGCCTATGAGTCATCCCTTAGGTCAACCCATGGTAGAAGAAAATCAAAAAATTGATGAAAAAATTCTGAAAAAATCTGAGATTTTAGGGGTTGAATTTTACACATGAGGGTGTTCAAAAGATGATTAGATTTGAGCTTTTTGAAAAAGAAAAGTGAGATATAGGCTCAAGATAGTTTAAGATGATATTTTTGATAGAAGAGAGCCTAGAATCATAAAGACGTTTAAGCTAGGGGATCAAGAATTCCTAATTCTCTTCTAATCTCATAGAATTTATCTTCACTTAAGACCTTAGTAAAAATATCAGCCAGTTGATTTTCAGTACAAACATAATAAAGAATTATGTCATTATTTTGAATATGCTTTCTTATGAAATGATGTCTTATTTCAATGTGCTTTGACCTAAAGATTTGGATTGGATTTTTAGTTAGATTTATGGCACTAGTGTCACATACGAAGGGATCTCAGAGCAAATCCCAATAACGTGCGGCTCGATCAGCTCTTCACAGGGCAGAAGAGAATCGATCAGCCTTCCTAGCATGGGAACCTAGTCTCTATGACTTAGGCCACGCCCAACAATAATAGAACACAGCAGAATGTGACACCAAGAAACACCATAAAGAAGAAGAAGAAATAAGTGGAAGAGAACTTTTATTAAATAACCACTCACTGGTTTACAATAGAAGCTCTCCCGGTCTCTCGATCTCTCACAGATACAAGAGGATCCTTAGATGATCTCTTTCTTTTCCTCTCTCTCTTTTTTCTCTAACCCCATCCTTGAGTGTCCTAGGAACAATCCCAGGTTGTAAGTCCCTTACAAACTCAACTCTCTAAGTACAAGATAAGGATAAACTCAGAATCCCCATTCTCATAGGACTCTGTGCAGTTAGATAAAATTGCCAAGTTCATGATTCAAACAAACTCGGATTGCAACGAAACTTGATCTATTGGATTTGGAACAAAAAATCCTTTAAGATAATGCCTTACCCACTTTGAACCAACTTCTATGGAGTTTCCAAAATGTCACACAAAGTTGCATGGATAAACTACATTCTGTTATGCTTCATTGCATTAGCTTCTTTGCTGACTAATGTACATCTCGAGACATGTGCCTCCGGTCCCATTCTCTTGAATACTCCTTGTAGATCTTGTACATATTTCTCCAGGTAATTCTAGGGCTCAGATTTGGTCTCCAAGTTGCCCAAATCTCATGAAAGTGTAGTCAGACCTCGAACCCGTCTAGCGACCCGATCTGGTTTGCACCTTGATCCATGTCTGGTCCAGCCCTGATTCGAAGAGCCATGACACCCACCCCACATAAGCTAAAGTTGCCCCTGATGAGGCTAGGCAGTACTTGTTGATGATGTCTTCAAACTGCCATAGTTCATCATCATACTACAAACTCGCTTCTGAGTCTGCTAGTCCTCTCCATCGGACTAAGTACTGCACCTGACCATCCTTCTTCCTTTCTGCCTTGATTTCAGAATCATTTTTGGTGTAATGAACTCTTACAGCCACTAGAGCTCTCCCACTTTGTGCTCGAGAAGGGTCGGTTGTGTCTTCTCTGAATGGCTTCAATAGAGACACTTGGAACACCAGATGCACTTTCAGCTTGGAAGGCAGCGACAATCGGTATGTAGTCTCACCAATTTGATGGGTGATGATGAAGGGGCCTTCATAACTCCTCACGAGTGCTTTGCGGTAACCCAATTTCAATATCATGTGATGGTAGAGTTTCACCAATACCTGATCACCAATTTGAAACTTAGCTGCATGCCGCTTTATGTCATCCCACTTCTTCATTCATTTGGTCGCCTTTAATAAGGAGACCTGAACCAAATCTATATCCTCCTTTAGATTCCTCACGAACCTATAGGTGGTTGGGCTACGTCCCACGTAGTCTGCTGTGATGCTCCCTTGAGTGTTTGCTTGCTACCCTGTTATCACCTCAAATGGTGATTTATCGATCGACTCCGATCGCTGCAAGTTGTAACTAAATTGGGCTTGGTCCAAAAGTCGCACCCAATCTCGCTGGTTGGCATTCACATAGTGCCTCAAATACATCTTCAGTAATGCATTTGTTTGTTCTATTTGGCCATCAGTCTGAGGGTAGAAAGCTATGGACATCTTCAGCTCCGAGTATCCAAAATAACTTGGTCCAAAATCTTTCCGTGAAGCGAGCATCACGATCAGAAATAATGCTCCATGGTATCCCCCAATATTTCACACATATATGAAGAACAACCATGCCACGTTCTCTGCATGGCAAGTAGTAGGTGTTGGAATGAAGACTCCATACTTTGAGAAGCGATCCACCACTACCTTGATGGAGCTATACCCTTCCACTGAAGGTAATCCGATGATGAAGTCCATGGAGATGCTCTCCCATGGACGCTCTGGTTTAGGCAATGGCTCTAACAACCCCACGGGCCGCTGATGTTCAACCTTGTCTTGTTGGCATACTAAACAAGTGCGAAGATACCCCTCCAACTCATCTTGCATATTTGGCCAATAGTAGCTATGTTCTATGAGAGCTTGGGTCCGATGAACCCCCTGATGTCCTGCCCACATAGAATCATGATGCTCTCATAGCACCTCGTGCCTCAGCCCTCCGTCTGAAGGCACATAGATACGCTATCCTCATGTCAAAATCGGCCCACCTTCGGTCCAGAAATGGTGGGCCTTGCCATCCTAGATGAGTTCACCCATGGATGTGGCCCATGGATCCTTCTCCATCTCGGTCTTGATCCTCTCCATTAAGTCACTTGCTGGTCTGAAAGTGGAAGAAACTACAGCCAACTGTGCCTTTCTACTTAAGGCGTCACGAACCGAATTGGTTCGGCCTGGCTTATACTCGATGTGGAAATCGAATTCAGCAAGAAATTACTGCCATCTCGCTTGTTTTGGGGCGAGCTTTGGCTAGATTTGGAAGTAGCCTGTGGCCACATTATCCATGCGCAGCACAAACTTAGATCCGAGGAGGTAATGACGCCAGGTTCTAAGGCAATGCACAATCGCTGTCATCTCCTTCTCATGAACCGTATACCTATGCTCAATGTCATTCAACCTCCGACTCTCATAGGCCACTGGGTATCTTTCCTACATGATCACACCTCCAATGGAAAAATCTGATGCATCGGTATGAACTTCAAAAGGAACCAAAAAGTCTGGTAGCATGAGGACCGGCTCCTCTATGACCATCTGTTTGAGATGATCGAACGCCTCCTGACATTGATTCGACCACCATCATGGTCGACCCTTCTTCAACAAATCCATCAATGGGATGCATAACTTTGAATATCCCATGATGAACCTCCTATAATAATTTGCCAAATCAAGAAAAGAGTGTAAGTGTGTAACACATGTAGGTACCTCCCACTCGGCTATGGCTGAAATCTTTGAGGGATCCATCATGAGCTTTCCATCCCCAATGATGTGCCCAAGGAACAACACCCTCCATTGTGCAAACACGCACTTCTCCTTCTTCACAAAGAGCTGGTGTTGCTGTAGGGTGGATAAGACTTGCCTCAAGTGTGCCACATTCTCGTCCAACGTCTGGCTGTAGACAATAATATCATCCAAGTATACGACCATGAATTTATCGATAAATTCATGGAGTACACGTTGCATCGAAGCATAAAAGGTTGCTAGAGCATTGGTGAGGCCGAAAGGCATGGCAAGGTACTCGAAGCTCCCATACCTTGTCACACATGCAGTCTTCTCGATGTCCTCCTCCACCATGCGAACTTGATAGTACCCGCTGCGAAGATCCAACTTGGAAAACCATCGTGCCATACCAAGTTGATCAAACAAATCATTAATACGTGGAATGGGGTACTTGTTCTTCACTGTGAGTTTGTTGAGGGCCCTGTAGTCGATGCAAAGTCTCAATGAACCATCATGCTTCTTTTGAAAAAGTATCAGTGCTCCATATGGACTCTTCGAAGGTCGGATGAACCTGCTGTCCACCAACTCCATTAGATATCTCCTCAACTTCTAGAGTTTAGGTGGGGCCATCCTATATGGTGTTTGAGCTGGTGGATGTGCTCTCTGCACCAAATCAATCTGATGATCAATTTCTCTTCTTGGCGGCTATCGCTTTCGTAATTCAGGGGGCACCACATCCCTGAATTCAGTGAGAACACCCTCGATGGGTGCTGGGATCTCTTCTTCCTCCAACAGGTTTTCCTCTTGAATGGATGCAATGTATGTTGAAAGTTTCCTTCTCAACCCCTTAGCAAGCTACATTGTCGATAGGACTCACTACGTAGTCCCTCTAACTCGCTTCCCTTGAACCATGTAAGGTCCGCTCGAATTCAGAACCACCACAACATCTGAATCCGCCTTTACCATGGCATATAGCTGGATTAGCAAAGACATACCGATGACCACCTCGTAGTCATCGATAGGGGTGACCACCACTATCACCCATCCGAGCCATGTACCAAATTGGATCTCGACATCCTTGGCTGTTCCGCTTGTAGCTACCTCTATAGAGTTGACTGCCTTGAACATGTGCTCATCATGTTCAATCTTTAGGTTGAGCTTCTTCGTCGTTTCTAAGTCCACAAAGAAGTTAGTGGCACCCGTATCAATGAGTGCCTGGAAGGTGTGACCATTGATATTGATAGGTGCGTAGAGTAGGCCTCATGGCTCTTTGGTCTTCAGGGCGTTGAGACTAAGTGAACCCATCCTTTGGTCGGTCTCTTACTGCTCCTCCACTGTCATAGATGCGATCTTGCCCCTCAATGGACAATCCTTCACCTTATGCGGTCCATCACAAATGTAGCATGAGATAGTGCCGGTACCTTGCACCACCCCTTTGCCCTTTGCTTGGGAAGCACCTCCACTAGAGGAGCCCAGATTCGAGCCTTTTCTACCTCCCTTGTGACCTGATTTCTCTCCCTCACCTTTGCCCTATTTGGATGCCTCAGCTTTGGGAGCTGTGGGTTGAGTCTTGAACTCGATGAGAGCCCCCACTTGAGCTATCATCTCGTTCAAACTCTTAACTCCTCTTCACTGCAACTCCATCTTAGCTCATGGTTTGAGCCCATCAAACCATTTATTTGATATAGGATAGTAAGCTGCATTGTGTCCGTCTGAAGATGGTAAACTTAGCGCTTATTAGGAGTTAACTCAATATTTAGTTTTTATCTAATTTATTTTTTTAGTTTATTTTCTTTTTAGGATAATTTGAATAAGTTGGAGGGAGAGTCCAAATTTTCAAAGGCATATGCTGGACCAAAAATATAGTCAGGTGTATTCTTTCATGTTCTTTATTACACCATTTATTTTTTTCTTCTCCATTGAGGACAATGTCGATTAAGTTGGGAGGGAAGAAAAATAAAAATTTTAAAATATTAAGTCCTAAAAAAAATTAGTATTTAATATTTAGACACCTGATTATGCTTAAGAATCGAATTAAACTAAGCATTTTTAAAAGAAAATTGATACACAGATCAGAGAATCTATGAGATATTGAGGAATCAAGTATTAAGAAAATTCAATAAAGAGTTAAGTCCAGAATATAAAAAGTTTTTTCTTGGAGCATTTTTAATTACTTCTACTAGCATCAAAGAAAAGTCTACTTTTTATAGGCTTGTGTAGGGTAACTATACATTTCTTCATATAAAAAAAAATATTTTAATAAAATAGTTTTTAAGTACTTCTCACTGAGTAACCGGGCCTCTTTGCCTAAACAAGCATTGAGTTTCGCATCAAAAGGTGGGAAGGGCAAAGAAGCTCATTGTAAAGCTAGTCTTCATGTTTGATTCGAGCTAGTAAGCCCAAGGGGTATTCTATACCTAGTGCCCTAAAGTCAATTGGTTTGGAAGTTATTGGCCCAAGACTCGCTACATGAATCAAATAGAAAGCTTAAGGAGTTAAGACACTCAATAGTGGTACAACATTAAAAAAGAAATATTGGTTTTCCACCGAGTAACCGGGTCCCGTTGCCTAAGTATGCAATGATATTCGCATAAAAAAGTGGACAATATGAAAATAAAAATCAATAAATGAAGGGCGAAAGTAGCAATACACTTGTCTATATGAAAGTTTAGACAAATCAGAGATAAAGGTGGGATAATTTAGAAAAAGTTCAGAAAAATTTAATGTTCTTTACTTAATTTTTTTATTGATAAGTATTAATACCCCAATGATATGTCTCACTTAAGCCCTACTAAATATCAATGGCCATTTTGAAAATTGCTTAGGTAAAATTCAAAACTCTAAAGTTGAAAAGGTATTTAAAACTAAATTCTTTCTTTACTCGAGGATGAGCAAAGTTGGAAGGTGTGATAAGCATCATAAATTTACCAATAAAAATATTAATTTATTAATTAATTTATATTAATTTTTAAGAATTAATGATCAATTTATATATAATTTTTAAGAAATTCATATTTTTATTAATTAAAAAATTAATTAAAAAATAATAAAAAATAAAAAATAAAATTTTATAATCAATGGAAAGATCTCATTTTTTTGATCGTAACAAAATAAGTTTGGAGCAAAACGAAGCTAAAACGAAAAAGATATAAATTTCTAAAGAAATAAAATAAATAAAATTTAAATAAAAAAAGAAAATGGCTTAGTCGGCTCCGCAAGCCAAGCCACCAAGCCAAGCCAAGCCATCAAAGCCAACTCAGCCATTGAAGCCATCAACTGATCCACGATCCAGGCGTGGACCGTCAGCTCAGTAGTAATCGGTGAATCACAACGCGACACATGGTGGACCTAGACCCTTAAAGGGTTCATAGAAATTTATCGTAGCTCATAGGGCAATCTGGTCTTTTCACTCAGCAACAGAGATGCTGATTGGCTGTAGTGTGTGGTGCAGCCAGTCCACGTGGTCCATGGGAACAGTAATTATGCGATCGGATGATTGCGGTTGATTGCAGTCAAGATCGGATGATGGTGGTGATTTTCAGGTTTGATTCAAATTCTATCAGCGATCTAGCATGATCTGATGGCTAGAAAACCAAGTGATGAAGATCCAATGGTCCAGAATGCTCCCAATGGTGATCAGAACTCTCGATGCATGATTTGTGGCCAGATTTTCTCCATCAACGTGCGATTGGATGGCCAGAATTTAATCCAACCTGATCTAGGCCAATATGCATCCGATTTTGATGATTTTTGGATCGTTGGATTCCTATTGAATGGCTAGATTTTACCAAACTTATCAGATTCATATCAGAGCTATTTTATTCTAAATTTTACTCAAATTTTTTTATATTTTGATGATTATAATGGCTATTAGTCCCACATTGCCTTTAGAAAAAAATATCCAACTCTCCTAGCTCTATAAAAAGGACCCCAGGCCTCCAAAAATCAACATCTCCGATCAAGGTGAAGCTTTGGTATAGGGTGAAAACAGGCTATGGGTTAATGGTAGCTTTAAAGCAATTGGTGCTGAGGAGAAGAGCTGGGCTTCTACAGCATCTTTCCATCAATGCCGATCCAAGATCAGAGATCAGCCTATTTTATTTTCTTTTTATTTTATGTATTTAAATTGTGAACTTTGTAATGCAATATTTATTTTTATGCTCTTTAATTTCATTTTTTTTTACAATTTAATTTTTACACTTTAAATTATTATTATTTTTTATTTTATTATAAATAGATGCTAAGATCTAACTAGTAGATCTTTATACCAAGTTTAAATTCCTGCACCTTTTAATTTTTGCTTTTTATTTTTCGACTTCACTTTTGATCCCAAAACTCTTCTCTTTTCTTTTTCTTTTATAAAATCAAAGATTTTAAGTCTAAAAACACTACCTTCCCTATGGATTCGATCCAACTCACTACTATCTATGGATTTTTAATTATTTTAAGAAGTCGGATTAAATTGATAAACATGGTATCTTAACAACAACATCGCGTTCCTATCACCTGATTACCAATCTAAAACTCAATTGCACGCCGCTTTATGTCAGCCCACTTCTTCATCCATTTGATCACCTTCAACAAGGAGACCTGAACCAAATCTGTATCCTCCTTCAGATCCCTCACGAACCTATAGGCGGTTGGGCAACGTCCCACGTAGTCCACTATGATACTCCATGGAGTGTCTGGTTGCTGCCCTAGTGAAGTCAGTGGGAGGACTTGACTTGGTGAAGTCAGTGGGAAGACTTGAAATTGGTCCATGTCCTTTCTATCCTTAAATCACAAACAAATTATAAATCCTCTAAAATTATTAGATCCTTAAAATGATAAAGTTATGGGGATAATTGAGTCATATCCACTCATTAAGTTGGGTTATAAAGGATCCATTAACTCAATAATCATTAGAGGCGCAAAGGCTTGGTGCTTACTGACTAATGGAATTATCATTCATAATATGATAACTTAGAAGTATCTCTTTAATGGTGGTTAGGATGACCAACCAAAGATGGGCTTAATCATTCATTGGTTAGATGCACCAAGTATGGAAATGTTAATGGTTGGACCTAACCGAATCCTTACAGTGGAGGCCAAAGTCTACTGATTAGATTTTTAAGGCAAAATTAAATTACTAGAAGTTGTTTGGATAAACAATTGATTAATGAACCTATCCGTAGATGCACATGGATTGACCGACCAAAGTCGGGCTTGTATATAGTCTATGTGGATTCTAGTACCTACTAGGAAATTAAAGTAATTCCTGAATTAGAGATAGAGGCTACCAATTCGAATAAAATGGTGGAAGAATCTTTGGACTAAAGTCCAAATCTTTAGGCTTAAGATAATTCATATAATTAGGTCTATGTTCTCTTTTCTCATAGAATAAGGCTAAACCCTAATTGCACCAATCACTATCAGGTAGTGATGACTTATGAGACCCAACTTTGATAATTAGTATCAAAAGTAGTATTTGGTTCAGTTTTGTACTGGCGCTACTAAGCCCAGTCAAAATAATAAGATCAATATTGATCCAATTCTAGCATAGTACTTTTACTGTTAGAAATAGAGTCATAAAAAGAAGAATTATCTTGCTTTTCTTGATCCCAATAGGCTGAGCAAGAGAAAGGAGCAAGAGTTGCTCATCAAGGATGTTATATAATAACACCTTAAAATTTTTCTATTTAAAATTCTACTACCTGGGTATTGAATTTCGGTAGTCCTATGTAATTTGTTGTAAGGACTATAGGTAAGTGAAATATTTGAAAATAGTGAGAAATACATGAACGTTCGGGATGGAAGTCCTGTTCCAATCCTAGCTTTAGAAATTATTAAGCTTATTTTCAAAAGATGTCATTTTGCGTGATCGTTACTATTATCCATCATTTATAATAAATGTGATCTCTGTTGGCCTTTTGGTCAGAGATGGTTATCATTTACCAATAAAGAAGATTGTTATGATATTATTATGAATAATATTACAATAATACATGGATAATAAAGAAATATATTTAATATTTATAAAGTCTGTTAAGTGTAATGTACATATTTAATAAACATCCAAGTTAGATTATGTCATGGATGTCTACATTTGGCATTATAAGCTTAGTCATCTTAAGGATAAATAGATTAGCTTGAGTGGAAAACCTCGGCATCAATGATTGTGAATCATTGATAACCTGTAAGTCTTGTCTTCTTAGAAAGATGATAAGTCATCTTTTACTAGAAAAAGTGAAGGAGCCGATAATGTTCTAAGTCTCATACATAGTGATATATGTGGACCTACGAACTCAAGTGCCAGAGAAAGATATCAATATTTCATTATGGACGATCTATCTGGGCATGGGTGTGTCTAGCCTTAATTATTTGAAATGTTCAAATGAATCAATAATAAAATAGGAAAACAAACTAGAAAAGATATTAGAACTTTTCGATCAGATCGAAGAGGCAACTACCTATCCAGTAAGTTTGTGATATATCTAGGAGAGAATATGATTCTCTCCCAGTGGATTCCTTTTTTTTGGAATATAGTGTATTCAAAAAAAGAAATTGAACTTTGTTAGATTCAATCTATGATAGGGTTCACTAGTCTGCCTATTTCAGGGTTATGCTCTTATGACTACTTGTTTTACTTTGAAAATTTACACCAAGTAAATCTATTGTAAAGACTCCATATTGGATATGGATCGGGCGTAGACCTAGACTCTTTCACTTTTGGATTTGGGGTTGATCGGCCTATGTCATAGGTTTGCACATAGATAAACTTGAATCCTAGTCCAATAGGTGTTTAAGGTTAATTCTACTATGTTGAAGAACATAAGATGTTCATCAGTAGTAGGGCATTCCTTTTGGAAAGAAATTCATTAGAGAAGGAATTGATGCCTATCAAGTAGAACTTGGGAAAATTTAACTGGTAGAAAAGAACTGACATAATCTGGTAAGCTTATAGAATTGGATTTGATCAGATCAAACCTGAAGCCCTTTAAAGTAGTACCTTTAAGAAGATCTAGTAGAGTACATTGTTAGCCAGACAGATATTACAATATCTAGGTTTGGGATGATAATCCTATTGAGCTTGATTAGAACAATAAGGATCTGATTATCTATAGGGATGCAATGCAGTGGTCTGACTCTGAGAAGTGGCTTGGAACCATATAATCCAAATTGAAGTCCATTGAAATCAATAGTGTGTGGACACTAGTTGATTCATCTAAAGGGATAAAATTTATTGGATGTGAATAGATTTTCAATAGTGTGTGGACCTACAAAGCTTGTTTGGCTAACATCTTAGAGTTTGAACATACACATTTTGAACGTATGTCTTTATTATGAACAAAGACAAACCCTGCATTTGTAAGTGGGCAAAATGTTCTATAGTATTATTCTTTATGTTGTTTGTGGATGAAATTCTATTAATCAGGAATGGCATTCCAGCATTGCAAGAAATAAAAATTTGGCTATCATCTAATTTCTCCATGTTCAAGATCAGATATAGTATACTCACTAAGAATAGTGAGCAGATGCCAGTCTGATCTAAGTGAGAACCACTGGAAAATTGTATAGATAATCCCTAAGTATTTGGAAAATACTAAGATCCAGTGACTCAAATATGGAGATACTGACTTAAAACTTATGGATATTTTGATTTTAGTTTTTAGTCAGATCAATATGACAGCAAGAGTGTCGGGTCATATCTTAATTGTAGGAGCAATCTGCTAGAAAGGTTCCAAGCAGGATATTATAGCCTATTTAGTTAGTGATGTAGAACACATCATGGCATATGTGCTGCCATGTAAGCTATGTAGTTGCTGAGGTTCATTAGTAGATTGAGAATGGCACCCTCCATAGATGGTCCAGTCCTATCATAGCACTGAAGCCCTAGCTCAGGCTAAAGAACTGAAGGACCAGCATATTCTACATTGCTTTCACATTAGATGTTAGATTTGGGTGACGTCAACCTTTAGAATATCGATGGAAAAGGAGAACTTGACCGATCCATTTGCTAAGGCCTCAAAACTAAGAAGTTCTACGAACTCAAGTGGAAGATAAGATATTTGATATCATTCTGATTGGCTTTAGTCCAAGTTGGAGTTGTTGAAAAATTTATCCCAAAGTCAATCATCTAAGTTATAGATGATTGGAACCTATATATGAATTATCTAATAATAATAGTAATTTGACTGGTTTATCATAAAAGTCCTATCTTTCTTAAATAAACTCCTAAATTATAATAAAGTCCTTAGAACCATAATCAATCGATAAAAGAGGATTTATCAGATGGTTCTTAAACTATTCACGATCAAATGACAAATTACTAATAAGGATGATAACATATCGAGTGTATGTCGCTGTGTCATTGCTCCTCGAATCAGGGCTGGACTAGACACAGATCAAGGTGCAAACCAGATTAGGTCGCTAGACGGGTTCGAGATCTGACTATACTTTGTTGAGATTTGGATAACTTGGAGACCAAATCTGAGCCCTAGAATTATCTGAGAAAATATGTACAAGATCTATGAGGAGTACTCAAGAGAATAAGGCTGGGGGCACATTTCTTGGGACGTACATTGGTAAGCAAAGAAGCTAGTGCAATGAAGTATAACAGAATGCAGTTTATCCATGCAACTTTGTGCAACATTCTAGGAACTCCACAGAAGTTGGTTAAAAGTGGGTAATGCATTATCTTAAAGAATTTTTTGTTCTAAATCCAACGGATTAAGTTTTGTTGCAATCCGAGTTTGTTTGGATCACGAACTTGATAGTTTTATCTGACTGCGCAGAGTCCTATGAGAATGGGGATTCTGAGTTTATCCTTATCTTATACTTAAACAGTTGAGTTCATGAGGGACTTGTAACATGGGGTTGTTCCTATATAAAAGGACACTCAAGGATGGGGTTAGAGATAAGGAGAGAGGGGGAAAGAAAGAGATCATCTAAGGATCCTCTTGTATCTGTGAGAGATCGAGAGATTGGGAGAGCTTCTATTATAAACCAGCGAGTGGTAATTTAATAAAAGTTCTCTTCCACTTATTTCTTCTTCTTCTTCATGGTGTTTCTTGGTGTCGCATTCCACTATGTTCTATTATTGTTGGGCGTGGCCTGTCATAAAGACTAGGTTCCCACGCTAGGAAGGCTAATCGATTCTCTTCTGCCCTATGAAGAGCTGACCGAGCCGCATGTTGTTGGGATTTACTCTGAGATCCCTTCGTACGTGATAGCTAGTATTAGAGTGATACCAAAAATGAAGAAGATGACCTCTACATCAGCATCCATGGTGGGAACAGGGGATTCATCATCCTCGACCTTGGATCCCAATCCTGCCTTAGGAGGAGGCATGAAAATGGGTGTAGCGCATCCAGTTGATGATTTTCTGCAAGGGCTATGGATTGCATCTCCGGTTATCTCCACCGACAATTGACTACGGAAGTGTGAGGCCCAAATAGCTGATGTTGAAGGGCAAGTGGAGGACCTCGAGGGTAAGGATGCAATCCTTCGAGGTGAGATCGCTGCTCAACTGAATCAAATTTCCTTCGATATGGAGTGGTGCTACGAGAAAGTGCTGTAACGCAACAAGGAGTTGGAGACCATGGTGAAGGCTCTCCAAATACAGGTGGTTGACCTTTCAAAGGAAAAAAAACTACCATGGGCGTATCCTCTTCTACCTCAACAATGGAGGTCACAAGTGAGGCTACGCGTCCCCTGTACAAGCTTGATGTTTCCAAGCTGCAGGAGTTCTGCGGGCAGCGGTCTGCAAAGGAGGTAGATAACTTTCTTTTCACCATGGAACAATATCTATAGGTTACTGGTGTAAGGGGTGAAGCCATGAAGGTGAGCATGGCAGCCATGTTCTTGAGGGATGTGGCAATGCTTTGGTGGCGACGTCAGGTTGACGATGTGAAGTGAGAGGATGTTCCAATCACCACTTAGAAACAATTCCAAACTGAACTTCAAAAGCAATTCTTCTCTGAGTTCGCTAAGGATGATGCTCGAGCATGACTATGGTGACTCACGCAAAAGGATGATGTGCATGAGTATGTGCGAGAGTTTGGCAAATTATTGTTGGAGGTACCAGACCTCAGCCAGGAGGACTCTCTCTTCACCTTCCTTGATGGGCTCAAACCATGGGCCAAGATGGAGTTGCAGCAAAGAGGAGTTAAGAGTTTGAACAAAGCAATAGCTCAATCGGAGGCTCTCATCGAGTTCAAGACTCAACCCACAGCTCCTAAAGCCCAAGCATCCAAACAGGGAAAAGGTGGGGGAGCGAAATTAGGTCATAAGAGAGGTGGAAAAGGCTTGAATCTGGATTCCTCAAGTAGAGGAGCTTCCCAAGCGAAGGGCAAAGGGGTGGTGCATGGTACCAGCACTATCTCATGCTATATTTGCAATGGACCACATAAGGTGAAGGATTGTCCATTGAGGGGCAAGCTCGCATCTATGATGGTGGAGGAGTATCAAGAGACCGACCAAAGGATGGATTCACTCAGCCTCAATGCCCTAAAGGCCAAAGGGCCACGAGGCCTACTCTATGCACCTATCAATATCAATGGTCACACCTTCCAGGCACTCATTGATACAAGTGCCACTAACTTCTTCGTAGACTTATCAATGGTCACACCTTCCAGGCACTCATTGATACAAGTGCCACTAACTTCTTCGTAGACTTAGTAATGGCAAAGAAGCTTGACCTGAAGATTGAACGTGATGAGCATACATTCAAGGAGGTCAACTCCATAGAGGTTGCTACAAGCGAAATAGCCAAGGATGTTGAGATCCAATTCAGTACATGGACCGGATGGGTGACAATGTTGGTCGCCCCTATCGATGACTACAAGGTGGTCATTGGTATGTCTTTGCTAACCCAGCTACATGCCATGGTGAAGACAAATTTAGATATGGTGGTGGCTCTGAATTCAAGCAGACCTTGCATGGTTCAAGGGAAGCGAGTTAGAGGGACTCCACAGCGAGTCCTATTGGCAATGCAGCTTGCTAAGGGGCTAAGAAGGGGACTTCCAACATACATTGCATCCATTCAAGAGGTAGACTTGCTGAAGGGAGAAGAGATCCCAGCACCCATTGAGGGTGTTCTCACTGAATTTGGGGATGTGATGCCCCCTGAATTACCCATGCGATTGCCACTAAGAAGAAAAATCAATCACCAGATTGATTTTGTGCAGGGAGCACATCCACCAGCTCAAACACCATATTGGATGTCACCACCTGAACTCCGGGAGTTAAGGAGACAGCTAATGGAGTTGGTGGACAGCGGGTTCATCCGACCTTCAAAGAGTCCATATGGAGCACCAATACTTTTTCAGAAGAAGCATAATGGTTCATTGAGACTCTGCATCGACTACAGGGCCCTCAACAAACTCATGGTGAAGAACAAGTACCTAATTCCATGGATTGATGATTTATTCGATCAACTTGGTAAGGCATGGTGGTTTTCTAAGTTGGATCTTCACAGCAGGTACTATCAAGTTCGCATGGAGGAGGAGGACATTGAGAAGACTACATGTGTGACAAGGTATGGAAGCTTCGAGTACCTTGTCATGCCTTTCGACCTCACCAATGCTCCAGCAATCTTCTATGCTTTGACGCAACGTGTACTCCATGACTTCATTGATAAATTCATGGTAGTATACTTGGATGATATTATTATCTACAGTTGGACATTGGACGAGCATGTGGCACACTTGAGGTAAGTCTTCTCCACCTTATGGCAACACCAGCTCTTTGTGAAGAAGGAGAAGTGTGTATTTGCACAACGGAGGGTGCCGTTCCTCGGACACATCATTGGGGATGGAAAGCTCATGATGGATCCCTCCAAGATTTCTGCCATATCCGAGTGGGAGGTACTTACATGTGTTACACACTTATGCTCTTTTCTTGGTTTGGCAAATTATTATAGGAGGTTCATCACAGGATATTCGAAGTTATGCACCCCATTGATGGATTTGTTGAAGAAGGATCGACCATGGCGGTGGTCAGATCAGTGTCAGGTGGCATTCGATCATCTCAAGCAGACGATCATAGAGGAGCCGGTCCTCATGCTACCGAACTTCTCAGTTCCTTTCGAAGTTCATACCGACGCATCAGATTTTGCCATTGGAGGGGTGCTCATGTAGGAAAGACACCCAATGGCCCACGAGAGTCGAAAGTTGAACAACACCGAGCACAGTTATATGGTTCATGAGAAAGAGATGATAGCATTTGTGCATTGCAATAGAACCCGATGCCATTACCTCCTCAGATCCAAGTTTGTGGTGTGCACGGACAACATGGCCACAAGCTACTTCCAAACCCAGCCAAAACTCACCCCAAAGCAAGCGAGATGGCAGCAATTTCTTGCTGAATTTGATTTCCACATCGAGTATAAGTCAGGCTGAACTAATTCGATTCCTGCTGCCTTAACTAGAAAGGCATAATTGGCTGTAGTTTCTTCCACTTTAGGACCAGCAAGTGGCTTAATGGAGAGGGTCAAGACCGAGATGGAGAAGGATTCATGGGCCACATCTAGGGGTGAACTCATCAAGGACGGCAAGGCACGCCTTTTCTGGACCGAAGTTGGGCTGATTTAGACAAGGGGATGGCGTGTCTATGCACCTTCAGGTGGAGGGTTGAGGCATGAGGTGCTGCAAGAGCATCATGATTCTATGTGGGCAGGACATCAGGGGGTGCATCAGACCCAAGCTCTCATAGAACATAGCTTCTATTGGCCAAATATGTGAGATGACATCGAGGGGTATGTTCGCACTTGTTTAGTATGCCGACAAGACAAGGTTGAACATCAGCAGTCCATGGGGTTGTTGGACCCATTGCCTACACTAGACCATCCATGGGAGAGCATCTCCATTGACTTCATCATCGAATTACCTCCAGTGGAAGGGTATAGCTCCATCATGGTAGTGGTGGATCGCTTCTCGAAGTATGGAGTCTTCATTCCAGCACCTACTACTTGCCATGTGGAGGACGTGGCATGGTTGTTCTTCATATATGTGGTGAAATATTGTGGGATACCGTAGGGCATTGTTTATGATCGTGATGCTCGCTTCATGGAAAGATTCTGGATCGAGTTATTTTGGATACTTGGAATAGAGCTGAAGATGTCCACAGCTTTCCACCCTCAGACTGATGGCCAAATAGAACGAACAAATGCATTACTGGAGATGTATTTGAGGCACTATGTGAATGACAACTAGTGGGATTGGGCGTGACTCTTGGACCAAGCCTAATTTAGTTACAACTTGCAGCAATTGGAGTCGACTGGCAAATCACCATTTGAGGTGATAACATTGCAGCAACCAGACACTCTAGGGAGTATCGTAGTAGACTATGTGGGACATAGCCCAACCGCTTATAGGTTCATGAGGGATTTGAAGGAGGATACAGATTTTGTTCAGGTCTCCTTGTTGAAGGTGACCAAATGGATGAAGAAGTGGGCTGACATAAAGCGGTGTGCAGCTGAGTTTCAGATTGGTGATCAAGTATTGGTGAAACTCTATCATCACATGAGATTGAAGTCGGGCTAATACAAAGCACTCGTAAGGAGGTATGAAGGCCCCTTCATCATCACCCATCAAATTGGAGAGACATGTACCGATTGTCGTTGCCTTCCAAGCTGAAAGTGTATCTGGTGTTCCACATGTCTCTATTGAAGCCATTCAAAGAAGACACAACCGACCCTTCTTGAGCTCAAAGCGGGAGAGCTCCAGTGGTCGTAAGAGTTCATTACACCAAGAAGATTTTTGAAGTCAAGGCGGATAGAAAAAAGGACAGTTGGGTGTAGTACTTAGCCCGATGGAGTGGACTAGCAGACTCAAAAGCGAGTTGGGAGTATGGTGACGAACTATGGCAGTTTGAAGACACCATCAACAAGTACTGCCTAGCCTCATCGGGGGTGACTTCAGCTTAGGTGGGGGAGGATGTCACGGCTCCTTGAATCGGTGTTGGATCGGACATGAGTCATGGTGCAAACCAGATTGGATAGCTGGATGGGTTCGAGGTCTGACTACACTCTCTTGAGATTTGGGCAACTTGGAGACCAAATTTGAGCCCTAGAATTATCTGAGAAAATGTGGACAAGATCTACAAGGAGTACTCAAGAGAATGGGGTTGGGGGCACATGTCTCGAGATGTACATTGGTCAGCAAAGAAGCAAGAGCAATGAGGCATAACAGAATGTAGTTTACCGATGCAACATTGTGCAACATTCTAGGAACTCCACAAAAGTCAGTTCAAAGTAGAAAAGGCATTATCTTAAAGGATTTTTCATTCCAAATCCAACCAATCAAATTTCGTTGCAATCCGAGTTCGTTTCGATTATGAACTTGGCAGTTTTATCTGACTGCACAGAGTCCTACGAGAATGGGAATTCTAAGTTTATCCTTATCTTGTACTTAGAGAGGTGAGTTCATGAGGGACTTGTAACCTGGGGTTCTTTCTATATAAAAGGACACTCATCTACCTCAGTGGATGAGGAGCAGCCCTATGATGATCATGAGAATCAAGTCCATAAGCTCATGGCCATGGCAGAGAGTGAAATAATAGAAAGAGTTTCTATAAAGGTTTTCACATCGGACTTGAATCGAATGATTAAATCATATGATAGAAATTAGGGTTTGACGAGTTCACCTTAACCCTAATCTGATCGGAGCTCAAGATAGAAGAACTTAATCACATAAGTAGCTACACCAAGAGGTTCATTTTCAATTTTGATGGGTTGCCACCATATACTGCTAGGTGTGACTGGTAGATTTTGGGAGCAATTAGAATGATTTAGATGATCGATCATTCTAGTTGTCTAAATCAGAAGAGTTCTGATCCATCGAAAGAAGTTTCGATGATATTAATGATGGAGATCACTACATATCCCATTACCATATAGAACTAAACCTAACTAGGTCACACAAATAAGGGTTTAGATCTGGATATCATCAATTGGACTAACCCAATTCAATTGATTTGAATTAGATTCAATTAGGTTCAAGAAAATCGTGCTAGCACATGATTGAACCTAACATTCTTCTTTTTCTATCATTAAAAGTTATCTCGACTGAGCCAAATATGTTTGTGCTCACTCAGGTACCTTTACCTGATTTGACTGAAGCTTGTCCAGGTCAGAAAAGGGTTGTCTTAATTTATGAGATAAATTTGAGACAACACCTACCATTTTCCATCACCTACTAATTCTTATCCTTTGACTTTGGTCAAACGTTGACCTTTGACCCTTGGACATCAGCCCATATATCATGCACTTATTGGAGAGCAGATAGGGGCTTGTCCCCTCCCTGAAAATTGGAAAGAAAGGGGGGCATGCCTAGGATGGTGTGCGCCCATGGATAGGGACGCCTGGAGTCCCACACGGATGGGACTCCAGGTTGCTGCTTGGATTCAAACTAGGTGACCCTCACCTATAGACTTTGACCAGTCTTAGGCACCACCTTAGGATGAATCTGTGGGTCTCTCATCTGATTGGATCAGGTGATGTCATCCCACTAATCATATTTAGATCTGATTAAATGAAGCAACGTGATTGGCCGGGGTGATGTGGCACTGCATGGCGTAGCAGGGTCTATATAAAGACCTATCTGCGCCCACTTTTCATAGATTTCTCTCCTAACCATGCCCCAAGGCTGCTCCTCTCCCTCCTCCATGCCACCTTTCTAATCCTCTCTCTCCTCTCCATGCCCAAGAAAGTTGGGCCTTCAGATTAGTGCGATTCAGGCAAGAAAAGGCTGACGACAAAGGAAGAAGATAGCACTACTGTAGAGATGACAGCAGATCTTCGAAAGAAGTTTTGAAGATTCTCCAAATCAAATTTAGATCTAATTTTTGAAGACATGATAAAAAAGGAGAAGATCTCCAAATCCAGCCTGAGTGGATATTGGTAGAGGCCAGGCGCTTGCATGGCTAGATCTAGAACCTCAGGGCTTCAGCATGATAATCAACGGGTTATCAGATTACCCAGAATCAAGGTAAAATTAATTTAGATTTGATTTAATTTAATTTTTTTGATTACCAAATCATAAAATCAGATATGAAAAATGTCAGATCTGATTAGGATCTAAGAGAAAATTTTTGAAATATGCCTCTCGATCCAATTAGATCTAAACGAACCTAACCCCAAAAAATCAGAATTTTTCTTTATTCTATTGGTATAAAAATTAGTTCCTATGCTACTGGCTTAGGTTCAAACCTAC
>QRFJ01003137.1:105006-142216 GCA_006176705.1 Cocos nucifera | reverse complement strand
TGCTTGCTAAAATTATTCACTTTCATTAAAGGACAAAGCCAAATATTGGCTAAACTTCTTAGATACTATAATTATTTCAACCTAGGACCAACTTCAAAAAAAATTTCTCAAAAAATACTTTTCAATAGAAAAAACTAATCAAATTAGAAAGGCCATAACTAGTTTTTCCTAATTAAAAGGAGAGATATTTCATGAGACTTGGGAGAGATTAAAAGAACTGATTAGAAAATGACCCCACCATGTTGTACCCAAGTGGCAACTAGTCCAGTGCTTCTATGATGGCTTGATAGAGAAGCATCGATAGATGGTTGATGCATCCTGTGGTGGAACCTTCATGCTGAAAAATGAGTAGGAAGCCTGATAGCTATTTGAAATCCTGAGCGAAAATTTATTATACCATATGTCTGCTGCTAGGAGAGACCATCCCATGTCTGAACCTAAACGAGATGGAATTTATGAAATATGTAGCTCGATGGATATCTACAGGCAAATAAATGAATTATCTCAAAAGATAGACTGACTACTGCAAGCAATGCCCACCTGTACTCCACCCACACCCATGATAGATGTGTATGTAATATATTCAAGTCCTACACACACTATTTATGCCTTATTCTTAGGTAATCTTATTATCCTGTGATGATCCTGCTAATTTAATAAGGTTCTGGATGCGGCCACGCAATTGCCTGACCTTTACCGATATCCACTTGGGCAGGATCTGGAGATCTTCTCCTTCTTAATCTTTCATTCAAAGATCAAATCTGAATTTAATCTTGAAGATCTTCAAAATAATTTTTGAAGATCCGATGTTGTCTCTTGCAGTAGTGCTTCCTTATTCCTTTTTTGTCGCCTTTCTCTTGCCTGGATCGCACCAAACTTGAGCCCAAAGCCTCTTGGGTGTGGAGAGGAGAGAAAGGACTAGAAATAGGCATGGAAGAGAGGAGAGAGGGCTATGTGGCATGGGCAAGGGGAGAGCTCTTTAAAACCTAGGCGCATATAGGATTAATATATACCCTACTGCGCTATGTAGTGCCACATCATCCTAGCCAATTGTTAGATATATGTGCCCTAGAAGCCAGAATTGGCTGACACTTGTAATACACTTCTAGGGCCAAAATTGTAATTTTGACTAAAAGCAATAAATGGGTTATTTTCTATCACATATGTGTATTTAGTGTCTGTGATACATCCTTTGAGTTAATGGTAATGAAAATTCATATTTTCAAGAGTTGAAAATTTAAGACATGAATAATCATTGTTAACTCATAAATTGCTTCCGACCATAGGATCATCACGAGGATGGTGATTGATCCGAAAGGTTTGGTGTACATCGCTTCTCTTTAGTAGATGAGTCTTGAGTCTACGTGTAGAGACACCGGAGCGGAGTACAGATATCGTTAGAGAATGAGGGCACTGAGCGTGACCACCTCGAGTAGTCATACGGAGTCTACTTCTCATCAATGACTGACTCGATGCTGTAGTAGTGTGTCTGGTTCTTTGACCTGAAGTGCATCGGCAGTTTACCTTGAGGGTGTTATAGTTTGACTACATCATTACTCGATCTCCTAGCCATATGGAACCCTGAGGTGTATGTTGGCTATGACATGTTCATTGTAGGAACTGGATGGCATCAAGATGGAATCTAATCTACCTCGGTGGTAGAGGAGCAGCCTATGATAATCATGAGAATCAAGTCCAGAAGCCCATGGCCATGGCAGAGTGAAATAATAGAAAGGTTTCTATTTAGATTTTCACATTGGACTCAAATCAAATGATTACATCATATGACAGAGACTAGGGTTTGATGAGTTCACCTAAACCCTAATCTGATTGGGGCTCAAGATAGAAGAACTGAATCACACAGATAGCTGCACCAAGAGGTTCACATTCAGCTCTGTGGATTGCCACCATATACTGCTAGGCGTACTGGTAGATTTTGGAGCAATTAGAATGATTAGATGATCGATCATTCTAGCTGTTCGAATCAGAAGAGTTCTGATCCATCGAAAGGAGTTTTCGATGATGTCGATGATAGAGATCATGACATATCCCATTCCATACAGAACTGAACCTAATTGGGTCACACAAACAAGGGTTTGAATCTGGTGATCATCAATTGAATTGATCTAGTTCAATTGATCTGAATGAGATTCAATTAGGTTCAAGGAAATCGTGCTAGCACTCGATTAAACCTAACGTTCTTTTTTTGCTATCATAAATAAGTTGTCCTGTCTGAGCCAAAGGAGTTTGTGCTCAAATAGAGGCCTTCATATGGTCTGATAGGAGGTTGTCCAAGTCAGAAAAGGTTGTCTTATTTGTAAGACACTACCTGCCATTTTTGGTTACGTGCCATTTCTTGTTCTTTGACTTTGGTCAAAAGTCTACCTTTGACTGGTCAAACGTTGACCATTGACACTTTGACTTTTGACCACATATCATGCACCTATTGGAGAGTTGGTGGGGGCCTGTCCCCCCTTCCAGAATCTGGCATGAGAAGGGCGCACGCCACCCTAGGCATGTGCCCAAGTTGGAGGTGCCCTAGGAGTCCTTGTTGGACAAGGACTCCATCTCCTTTTTGGATTCCAATTAGAGTTCTTCTAAGAACCAACTTTGACTGGTCTTAGGCGCCCTCTAAGGAGGAATCCAAGAGACTCTATTCCCACCAATCAGATTTAGATCTGATTTCACAAAAGGTTGTGATTGGTTGGGAAGAAGAGGAGTTGGATCACAGCTAGTCTATAAATAAGACCCTGTACCCAACTCAGATTAGAGATATGATGAGATCATAGTTTCTCCACACCCCAAGGCTGCCTCTCCCCTCCCTCTCCATGCCAAACCACCTTCTCCCCTTGCTCTCCATGTCCAAAAGGAGTTTTGGACCTTGGTTGGTGTAATTCAGATCAAAAAAATGCGATCAAAAGTAAGAAGGCTGCGCTGCTGCAAAGGACGACTGCTCATCTTCAAAAAGATTTTTGAATATCCTCCAGATCAGATCCAGATCTGATTTTTGGAGGCATGATAGAGAAGAAGAGGATATCTAGGTCCAACCCGAGTGGATACCGGTAGAGGCCAGGTGCTTGCGTGGCTAAGATCTAGAACCTTCCGCTGCAAACAGGATCATCAATAGGGTAAATAGGATTACCCAGATCAGGTAAATTAAATTTGATTTAATTTATATTTTAATTTTATTTTATTAAAATAATAATAATTATATCTAAAACATATCAAAATCTAATTAGGATTAAGAGAAAAATTTTTGAAATATATCTCTTGATCTGATCAGATCTGAACGAACCTAGACCGAAAAATTAGGATTTTCCTTCAACTAGTATCAGAGCCATGGTTCTAAATTGTTTAGATCTGATTTTAAATTTATTTTAATTAAAAATAATT
This sequence comes from Cocos nucifera, assembly GCA_006176705.1. Lineage (NCBI taxonomy): Eukaryota > Viridiplantae > Streptophyta > Magnoliopsida > Arecales > Arecaceae > Cocos > Cocos nucifera. The sequence continues at coordinate 138,823 of QRFJ01003137.1, read as the reverse complement.
TATTTCAGATATCACATGAGATGTGATCAGATCTAAAATTAGAAAAAAATAAAATTAAATAATTTGGATCTAAGATTAGAAGATATGCATGACTAGTTCTAGAATAGAATAGTTCTATAGAATATTCTTGCATATTTTTGATTTAATCTGATTAATTCATGTTTTAGATCTTTTTATTTACTATTTTCTGATATTATAAGTATTATAATAACATCTAAAAAATAGTAAATAAAAATTATTTAATTTTTGAATATCATATGAGATATGATTGATGCATGTCTAGACTAGTTGTAGAATAGTTCTACATAATTGTCTAAATTAGAATTTATTTTGATTAGATCAATTTAAATCTAATTTTTTAGATTATTATGAGATAATTTAGATCTGAAAACATGCATTATTATGATACATGAGATGTATGCAAAATATGCCATGATTAGATCTACTTTGTATATGAGATATATGATATAGATCTGATATTATTTTGTAGTATTGAATGTTCCTGATTAAGGCATTCCTCTTGGCCATCCGATCATAAGAATGAAGAAGGATTTAAGGGCCCTCTCTTTCCATTCGATGGGGTCTTCTTATAATGTGTAGGGGTGCTGCGTGTTCATCCTTAATCAGAAACCCAAAACTTACTTTCTGCAAAACCCTAGATCCTGAAATCCTAGGATTTATTGTGCATATTTTATTTATGAACCCTACTTAATTAAGAATTAAGTTTATGGAATATTAATTAGGTCTAAAATTGAGAATTTCAGATCTAAGACATATTCATAATACTGGGTTCGGGTTTGGGTAGCTCAATTAGGTCTAAGCGGTTGATCAAATCAAATCAAGAGTTGATTAGATGGGATCAACAATGCTTAAATTAACCAGCCTAATAGGATTAAGTTTGGGTCAAGATCGAGTCACGATCAAGTAAGACCTAATTAGGCTCAGAGGTTAGAGTCTGGATTGTAGGCTAACCCAATTGGTTTTGGCTCAATAATTTGGTGTCTAAGGTAAGTTTGGCATAAACGACCGACTAGTTTTTAATTGGAAGCTACTCGACTTGAATGCATTCTTGTATGAGTTAATGGCATATTCCTCCGATCTCACTTACCTAGCCATATATGTTGACACAGTTCTGATCTGAGGTGGTCAATAATCCGAGCTAACCCATGCCACTAGGTTAGTCATAATTGTTATGACTAAGCCAAGTCTAGTTTAATGAGATCTGAATCAATTCTTCCTAAGAAAAGATTAAGTCTGAGGTCTTCCACCATTGTAGATGTGCGGGCCCTTGCTGGGGTTGATTGTTCTCGACTGGATACAGTGGCTCAGATGCACCGAAAAGATGCAACCATGTCTATTAGGCATTGGATGCTATGGGCTGGAGGATGAGTTAGGCTCAATATTTCGGATACGGTGAGAGACTCAATTAGGAACCCAGTCTATGCAAATGGTGGGTCTGACTTAACTAAGGAGTGGATCAATATTACGGATACGGTGAGATTCATGAATTAGAGACCAAGTTCGGGTGCACCATGATTAGAGAATCATTGAACAAGAGTTGTTCACTCATTGGCTAACCCATCACCAATAACTGTTAGGTGAGGTGATGAGTAAGTTGGTGAGACCGCACCACCCACTAGAAATCATTAATCATGGAGATTTTCACATCTCTACAGAGGGAGTGTAGGGATCCAAGAAAATAGTGGGAGCTAATTTGTTTAAATATAAAATCCCTAAATAAATTGGTCAAGTCAAAATTATAGTATCTAACTAGAATCTTTGACTCTCTACAGGAATATGTCTGCGTCCAACCCATTGGCACGTATCTTGGACACACATAGACTGACCAGACCCATTTATAAAGATTGGCTCAGGAACTACAAAATTGTTTTGGGTTCCGAGAAGTTAACCCATGTTTTAGACTAGGACCCTCCCATATTACCAGCCCATCCATTGGTTGAATAGAGAGCGTCTCTGAAAAATGGATTGATGAAGATAATAAGGCCAGATATTACATGTTGGGCTCGATGCTGGGCAGCATTAGAGAAATTTTGAATTTTAACTATTAAGCATACTTTTAGGAATTCATGATGATATTTATATGGGCCCTCATTAGTAAGTCCATAAAAAGATGGGAGCATCTGAATAACACTAGACTTGACTTCATACTGTGTAGCTTCTATTGGAGGAACCAAAATGTAAGGAGAGTAGGTGTACGTGGAAGGAGTGAAGTACTCCTTCAATGGTCTAGGTGGATTGTGTTGGAAATTATGTCCCAAAAGCCAATCATTAGCCTGTTAACGATTAAGCAACTTTGTATATGTAATTGATCATTGATAAATAAAATATTTTGGCATATTTTTTATTACAAGTTTTCATCTTCTAACGAACTCCATTTTTGTGATGAAGTCCTTAGGACTATTTAATTTCGATAAAAAGAGGATTTATTGATTAGTCCTTAAATTAGTTCATGATCAAATAATAGGCTATTAAATAGGAGGACAATATCTATCGAGCATAGATTGTTGTATGCCATATAGGTTGGTTGTCCTCTTAATCAAAAAATATGGAGACACTGGTATGGCATTCAGGTGAGATGTATGGGTACATCATCATTGAACGTGATCAACTCCAGAGCATTCTGCTGTTGAGGATGTCTCTGATGGGATATAGGTATAAGTGTCCCTTAGACCTGAGATCACCTCAGTGACTTGCAAGCAACTCACTATGCTTTGGTATTGAACTAACTGAACTTCTAATTTAGTAACGAAAGGCTTTTAGGCATAGTCAAGTACTTGCAAAGTCGGTGTGTGATCAAGATGGAATTGATCACTCAAAGAGTTGGAGAAGAATGTATCATTGTATTTCAATATAGCAAAATCTTGGCTAGGATAATCTATTAGATGGATTTGATATTTTGAAATACAATGTGGACAATCTAATTAGAGTTAACAAATGAACTCTGAGGTGTCCTACGAGCATTTTGATTATGGGGATGAATTATATGAAAACTATATCTGCATGGGATCTTTGGATGGTGTTCTACACATTCGATCTATCCGACCGTCGGATATCATTACTAGATGGTTACTTCGATTGGTATAAAAATTTATTTGTATACTATCAACTTAGGTTCAGAATTATGAGGTTATACACATTAGAGCTCATGATCTGATCGGATGGTTTATCAATGATTGAGAATCGTTTTAGGATTAAACGATCAATACGATTGATGTCTAACCTAGTGCAAGTGTTGCAGGAGGATTGATTAACAATTGGATTGCTAATTTACTTAATTTGATTAAGCTAAAGGGCTAAGATTAAGTCTAATTAAATATAATTTAATTAGATTTGGTTTGGGCTTGATTGGATCAAGTCCAATTGACTTATTAGATAAGTCAAGTGCAAGGAAAAACTAGTTCTAGTCTAATTAGGACTTAGGTCAACCCAATTTCCTAATTTGATTAGAAAATTAAATCAAAATTAAATATAATTTAATTAAATTATTAATTGGGTTAGAACCTAATTTAATTTTGTTGAGCTAGTTTTGGTTTAATTTGGTTTAAGAAACCACTTTGACCAAGTCATAGATAGAATCCTAGTAAGACTAGGATTCCTCCTTGCGCCACCTTAGTCCCAACACCCCCCATGCCTATTTTTTTGATATTTTTTATGGAAAATCCTTTTTTTCCTCATCTTCATGTACACCCCCTCTCTCCCTCTCTTTCTCATATGGTAACTGGGTTGAAGACCAAGTCAAAGAAGGAGTTTATTTTGATATTGGATTCTGTGAGATAGAATCTTAACAAATCCAAACTCTTCCCAAAAGGTGCTGCCCCCTCTTCCAATTAATTTCTCTCTTATTCCTTGTGAGAAACCCCTTTTCTTGTGCACCCATCCTTACTGGTACATGCCAAAAATTATGGTGGGGGCACCCAAGTGTTAGGCGCCCCTTGACTTGCCCTGTTTGATCATTCCTTATCTAGTATTTGACCTAGACAAGGACTCTTCATTTCTTATATATTTTGAATTAATTTTTGCTTAAAATTTTTGTAAATTATAGAACACTTAGAGGGCTTTGAGGTATGTAAAAATTAGGAAGAGATAACCTTTGGGCATTGAGATTCAATAGATACAAATCTAGGTGTCTAGGTGAGAGCAAAGAGAAGAAGAAGAGGGTCTTCTTCTAGGGTTGCTGTGTTCATCTCTTTCCTTCCTTCCTCCTTGAGTATTCTAAGAGTGTCTCACATCTAAAACCTCTTCTCCTCCTTCTCCTCTTTGGAAGAGTCCAATCTAGAAGAAATGAGTTATCCGATCAACCGTCGAAGAAAGATCAGCATAGTACCTAAAGGAAAATCCTGATTTTCCGGATCAGGTTCGTTTAAATCTGATTGGATCAAGAGATATATTTCAAAAATTTTTCTCCTTGATCCAGATCAGATCTAGGATGTTTTAGATTTGATCTTTATTATTTTAATAATTAAACTAAAATCTAGATAAATTAAATCAAATTTAATTTATGTTAACGTAGGGTAATCATATTACCCGTTGATGATCCTGTAAGCAGCGGAAGGTTCTGGATCTAGCCATGCAAGTGACTGACCTCTACTAGTATCCACTCAGGCTGGATCTAGAGATCCTCTTCTTCTTTATCACATCTCCAAAAATTAGATCTGAATCTAATTTGGAGGATCTTCAAGACACCTTTCGAAGATCTACAGTTGTCCTTTACAGCAGCACAGCCTTCTAGCTTTCTGTCGCCTTTCTCTCGTCTGGATTGCACCATCTTGGATCCAAAACTCCTTTGGGAATGGAGAGGAGAGGGAGAAGGAGGACTTGGCATGGAGGAGGAGAGGAGACGTAGCCTTGGGGCATGGAATTTTCAATTGATTTCTAATAATCCTTGAGTTGGGCGTAGGGTCTTATTTATAGACTATGTGTGATCCAACTCTTCTTTTTCCCAACCAATCACAACCCTTTGTGAAATCAAATCTAAATCTGATTGGTGGAAATAGAGTCCCTTGGATTCCTCCATAGATGGTGCCTAAGACCAATCAAACTTGGTTCTTAGGAGAAGTCTAATAGGAATCCAAAAAGGAGATGGAGTCCCTATCCAATAGGGACTCCTGGGTGCCCTCCTCATTGCCAGATTCTGGTAGGGGGACAAGCCCCCACCAGCTCTCTAATGGGTACGTGACACGTAGATAGAAGTCAAAGTATCAATGGTCAATATTTGACCAGTCAAAAGTCAACTTTTGACCAAAGTCAAAGGACGAGAAATGGCAGGTGACCAAAAATGGCAGGTATTGTCTTACAAAATTAGACAACTCTTTTCTAACCTAGATAGGCTCCAGTCAGACCGGGTGATGACCTCTGAATGAGCATAAACTCCTTTGGCTCAGTAAGGGTGACTATTTATGATAGTAAAAGAAGAATGTTAGGTTCAATCGAGTGCTAGCACGATTTCTTTGAACCTAATTGAATCTCATTCAGATCAATTGAACTGGATCGGTTCAATTGATGATCACCAGATTTAAACCCTTGTTTGTGTGACCCAATTAGATTTAGTTCTATATGGTAATAGGATATGTCATGATCTCTATTATTGTCATCATCAAAACTCCTTTCGATGGATCAAAACTCTTCTGATTCGAACAGCTAGAATGTTCGATCATCTAAATCATTATAATTGCTCGTAAAATCCACCAGTAACACCTAGCAGTATATGGTGGCAACCCATCAGAGCTGAATGCGGACCTCTTAGTGCAGCTATCTATATGATTAAGTTCTTCTATCTTGAGCCTCGATCAGATTAGGATTTTGGTGAACTCGTCAAACCCTAGTCTCTATCATATGATGTAATCATTCGATTCAAGTCCGATGTAAAAACCTAAATAGAAACTATTTCTATTATTTCACTCTACCATGGCCATGGACTTCTAGACTTGATTTTCATGATCATCATAGGACTGCTGCTCTACAACCGAGGTAGATAGATTCTAACTTGATGCAATCCAGTTTCTACACTGAACATGTCATAGCCAACATACACCTCAGGGTTCCATATGGCTAGGAGAGCAAGTTGCGGTGTAGTCAAACTATAACACCTCAAGGTGAACTACCGATGCACCTCAGGTCAAAGAACCAGACACACCACTACAGCATCGAATCAGTCATTGACGAGAAGGTAGACTTTCGAATGACTACTCGATGTGGTCATGCTCAGTGCCCTCATTCTCTAACGAGTACCTGTACTCTCGCTCCAATGTCTCCACACTGTAGACTCAGGACTCATCTACTAAAGGGAAGCGATTGTACACCAACCTTCCAGATCAATCATCATCCTCATGATGATCCTATGATCGGGAGCATTTTATGAATTAATAATGATTATTCATATCTTAAATTTTCAACTCTTAAAAATATGAATTATCATTATCATTATCTAAATGGATATATCACAGACACTAAATATACATATCTGATAGAAAATAACTCATTTTATTAATAATAGTCAAAATTATAATTTTGCCCCTAGAAGTGTATTACCTTCTATCTTGAGCCCCGATCAGATTAGGGTTTAGGTGAACTCATCAAACCCTAGTCTCTGTCATATGATGTAATCATTTGATTCGAGTCCAATGTGAAAATCTAAATAGAAACTCTTTCTATTATTTCACTCTGCCATGGCCATGGGCTTCTGGACTTGATTCTCATGATTATCATAGGGCTGCTCCTCTACCACCGAGGTAGATAGATTCCATCTTGATGCCATCCAGTTCCTACAATGAACATGTCATAGCCAACATACACCTCAGGGTTCCATATGGCTAGGAGATCGAGTAATGGTGTAGTCAAACTATAACACCCTCAAGGTGAACTGCCGATGCACTTCAGGTCAAAGAACCAGACACACTACTACAGCATCGAGTCAGTCATTGATGAGAAGGTAGACTCCCTAATGACTACTCGAGGTGGTCACGCTCAGTGCCCTCATTCTCTAACGAGTATCTGTACTCTCGCTCCGGTGTCTCCACACCGTAGACTCAAGACTCATCTACTAAAGAGAAGCGATTGTACACCAACCTTTCGGATCAATCACCATCCTCGTGATGATCCTATGGTCGGGAGCATTTATGAGTTAATAATGATTATTCATGTCTTAAATTTTCAACTCTTGAAAATATGAATTATCATTACCATTAACTCAAAGGATGTATCACAGACACTAAATACACATATGTGATAGAAAATAACCCATTTTATTGATTTTAGTCAAAATTACAATTTTGCCCCTAGAAGTGTATTACAAGTGTCAGCCAATTCTGGCTTCTAGGGCACATATATCTAACAATCTCTCACTTGTCCTAAAGCTAATTGGCAACAAGTCTAAGTCCCATCTTCTCAAGGTGGGCTTCGATCTTCTGCTGGCCCAATGGCTTTGTTAGCGGGTCTGCCACATTATCTGTAGAGTCGACTCTCTTGACCTCGACGTAATTCTTTTCGAGGTAATCGCAGACGAGGTGGTATCACCACTCAATGTGCTTGGATTTTTGATGAGACCTCGGCTCCTTAGCAAGGGCTATGGCCTTATTGTTGTCGCAGTATAGAGGAAAGGCATCTGATGGTATTACTCCGACTTATGCAGCAAACTTCTTGTACCAAAATGCTTCCTTTGCAGCCTCTGATGTAGCAATATATTTTGCTTCCATGGTGGAATCTGCTATCATGGTTTGCTTGGAACTCTTCCAGCTGACAGCACCACCATTGCACACAAAAAGACTCCCAGATGTCGACTTTCGATCATCTACATCGGACATGAAATCCGAGTCTGTGTATCCCTGAACTTGGAGTTCTCCGTTACCAAAGACCAACATCATATCCTTAGTTCTTCTTAAGTACTTAAGGATACATTTCACAGAAGTCCAGTGTTCTTCACCTGGATTTGACTGATATCTGCTTGTGACACTCACAGCATGGGCTATATCAGGTCGTGTACATAGCATGGCATACATGAGGCTCCCTATTGCAGAAGCATAAGGGATCTTGCTCATGCGTTCTATTTCCTCAGGTGTGCTAGGGCACATCTTCTTGGAAAGATGAATACCATGTCTGAAGGGTATTAATCCCCTCTTAGAGTTTTCCATACTAAACCTCTTTAGTACTTCCTCTATGTACATCTTCTGTGAAAGTCCTAGCATCCTATTCGGTCTATCCCTATAGACCTTAATTCCTAGAATAAAGGATGCTTCACCTAGGTCTTTCATGGAGAATTCCTTGGACAACCATAATTTGACTGTCGTCAACATGGGAATATCATTTCCCAATAAGGAGGATGTCATCCACGTACAATACGAGGAAGACAACAGCGCTCCCACTGACCTTTTTGAAAACACATGGTTCCTCTTCATTTTTGATGAAACCAAACTTTTTGATCACATCATTGAAATGAGTGTTCCAGCTCCGAGATGCTTGCTTAAGTCCATATATGGACCTTTGCAGCTTGCAAACCTTGTGATCAGTATCACTGGATGTGAAACCTAGCGGCTGTTCCATATAGATATCTTCCTCAAGATATCCATTTAAGAATGCCGTTTTCACGTCCATTTGCCATATTTCATAATCGAAATAGGCTGCAACGGCAAGCAATGTGCGGATGGATTTTAGCATAGCAACTGGGGAAAAGGTATCCTGATAGTCAATGCCTTCGCATTGACTATAACCTTTTGCCACTAGTCTAGCCTTGAATGTCTCCACATTCCCATCTGCACCAATCTTTCTCTTGAAGATCCATTTACACCCAATAGGTACTATACCTTCTGGTGGATCTACCAAGGTCCAGACTTGGTTTGAGTGCATCGAGTCAATTTCTGACTGCATTGCCTCTAGCCATTTCTCGGAGTCGATATCTGATATCGCCTCGTTGTAGGTTTTGGGATCATCACCATGAGCACCATTACCTACGAGGAACATTTTCCTCTACTTCCTCTGAAATAATACCTAAGTATCTTTCAGGGGGACGGAAAACTCTTTCCGATCTACGAGGTGGAGGAGGTAGTGTTCTTATTGGCTCAACCTGATTTGGTTCCAATTGGTCCTTAGCTCGTTGTACTTGTGAGACTTTCTCATCAAGCTTAATCTGCTTTCCAATGCCGCTATCTTGAATAAACTATTTTTCAAGAAAGATGGCATGTCGACTCACAATCACATTGTGGTCTTCTGGAATGTAGAAATAGTATCCTAATGACTCTTTAGGATATCCTATGAATCGAGCTCTGAAAGGACCTAAACTCTAACTTGTCCGCTTGTTGTCTTTTGACATGAGCCGGACAACCCCAAATTCTGAGATGACTCAGACTTGGTTTCTTACCATGCCATATCTCATACGGTGTGGTAGGAACGGTTTTAGAGGGAACCCTATTCAGTAGATAAATTGAAGTTAACAATGAATGTCCCCAAAGAAAATCAGGGAGGTCTGTGAAGCTCATCATGGATCGAACCATATCCAATAGAGTCCGATTTCTCCATTCTGAAATCCCATTGAGTTGAGGTGTTCCTGGTGGAGTCCATTGAGAGACTATGCCATTTTTCCTTGAAGATAGTCTAGGAATTCCCGGCTAAGGTATTCACCTCCTCGATCTGATCGAAGAACCTTAATGGGTTTTTCCAGTTTGTTTTTCTACTTCATGTCTGAATTCTTTGAACTTTTCAAAAGCTTCAGACTTGTGTCTCATAAGATACACATACCCATACCTAGACAGATCATCGGTAAAGGTAATGAAGTAGACAAAATTGCCTCTAGCCGGCACATCAAATGGGCCGCACACATCAGTATGTACTAGGGCAAGGAGATCTGTGGCCCTCTCCCCATGTCCAACAAAAGGGAGTTTAGTCATTTTGCCTTGAAGACAAGATTCACAAGTTGGATATGACTCGGAAAGTCAATGGACTCAATAGCCCATTTTTCTCCAATTTGTTGATCCTATCTTCTGCTATATGACCTAATCTCAGGTGCCATAGATATCTATCATTTGGACTATCCCTAGGTCGTTTGGCATTCACGTTTTGCTCGATAGTTAGAAATAGGTACATCAATATGTAGCTGATAAAGACCATTAATAAGGAAACCATTTGCAATTTTATTTCTTTCATAAAGAATGTTACAATGGTCCTTAAAGAAGGTAATCACATAGCCTTCTTGTGCTAAGCATGAAACAGAAATCAAATTCCTGCTAGCTGCAGGCACATAATAACAGTCTTTCAAAACTAAGTCTAAACCAGATGGTAATCGAAGAGGGTATGTTCCCACGGCTACTGCAGCAACTCTTGCTCCATTACCGATGCGTAGGATCATGTCTCCATCCCTCAGCCTCCTGCTATCCTCAAGACCCTGCATGGAAGTGCACAGATGAGCACTAGAACCAGAGTCAAGCACCCAACTGGATGCAGAAGAAACCGTAAGGTTAGACTCAATAACGAGCATACCTCCAGAAGGACCTTCCTTCTTGTTCTTCAGGGTGGCCAGGTAAGTAGGGCAGTTCCGCTTCCAATGGCCGTCGCTGTTGCAATGGAAACACTTTCCTTTGACATCGGCCTTTCTTCTTCGGCTCTGCCTTCTTCTTCTTTGATCCTTCCACCTTTTGCTTTTTCACAGACTTCTTTTTCTTTCCATAAGACTTTCTTTTGGAAGAAGTCCGTTCCATAGCAAGAACTGAGCCTTTAGAACCTTTCATAGAAAGCTCAGCGGTAACCAGCATATTCATTAATTCGGCCAAGGAATTTTGAAGTTTATGCATGTGGTAATTCATGATGAATTGCCCATATGCATCAGTCAAGGATTGCAGAATAATATCATTCTGCAGATCCAAGTCCAACTTCACACCGAGCTTCTCAAGCTCTTCCATGTCCTTGATCATCATCAGACAGTGATCTTGGACTGACTGCCCATCACGCATCTTAGCCTTAAAAAGTCATTTCGTGACTTGATACTTTGGCTGCGCGACTCTGTTCACCAAACATCTCCTGCAGGTGAGCCAACATTTGGCGAGCAGTCCCGATATCTTCATGTTGGCGCTGGAGCTCATCAGACATCGAGCCCAACATGTAATATCTGGCCTTATTATCTTCGTCTATCCATTTTTCCAGAGACGCTCTCTGTTCAGTGGATGGACGGGCTGGTAAGGTGGGAGGGTCCTGGTCCAATACATGGGTTAACTTCTCAAAACCCAAAATAATTTTGTAGTTCCTGAGCCAATCTTTATAATTGGGTCCAGGTCAGTCTATGTGTGTCCAGGATACGTGCCAATGGGTTGGACGCAGACATTTTTCCTATAGAGAGTCAAAGATTCTAGTTAGATACTTGTAATTATGACTTGACCAATTTATTTAGGAATTTTATTTTTAAATAAATTAGCTCCCACTATTTTCTCGGATCCCTACACTCCTTTGTAGAGATGCGAAAAATCTCCATGATTAATGATTTCTAGTGGGTGGTGCGGTCTCACCAACTGACTCATCACCTCACCTAACAGTTATTGGTGATGGGTTAGCCAATGAGTGAACAACTCTTGTTCAATGATTCTCTAATCATGGTGCACCCAAACTTGGTCTCTAATTCATGAATCTCACCGTATCCGAAATATTGATCCACTCCTTAGTTAAGTCAGACCCACCATTTGCATAGACTGGATTCCTAATTGAGTCTCTCACCGTATCCAGAAATATTGAGCCCAACTCATCCTCCAGCCCATAGCATCCAATGCCTAATAGACATGGTTGCATCTTCCCGGTGCAACTGAGCCACTGTATCCAGTCCGAGAACAATCAACCCCGGGAAGGGCCCGCACATCTACAATGGTGGAAGACCTCAGACTTAATCTTTTCTTAGGGAGAATTGATTCAGGTCTCATTAAACTAGACTTGTCATAGTCATAACAATTATGACTAACCTAGTGGCATGGGTTAGCTCGGATTATTGACCACCTCAGATCAGAACTGTGTCAACAGATATGGCCAGGTAAGTGAGACCGGTGGAAGGGAATATGCCATTAACTCGTACAAGAATGCATTCAGGTCGAGTAGCTTCCAATTAAAAATCAGTCGGTCGTATGTGCCAAACTTACCTTAGACACCAAATTGTTGAGTCAGAACCAATTGGGTTAGCCTACAATCCAGACTCTAACCTCTGAGCCTAATTAGGTCTTGCTTGATCGTGACTCGATCTTGACCCAGACTTAATCCTATTAGGCTGGTCAATTTAAGCATTGTTGATCCCATCTAACCAACTCTTGATTCGGTTTGATCAACCGCTTAGACCTAATTGAGCTACCCAAGCCCGAACCCAGTATTATGAATATGTCTTAGATCTAAAATTCTCAATTTTAGACCTAATTAATATTCCATAATCTTAATTTTTAATTAAGTAGGGTTCATAAATAAAATATGCACAATAAATCCTAGGGTTTCAGGATCTAGGGTTTTGCAGAAAGTAAGTTTTGGATTTCTGATTAAGGACGAACGCGCAGCACCCCTACACATCATAAGAACACCCCATCGAATGGAAGGAGAGGGCCTTTAAACCTTTCTTCATTCTTATGACCGGACGGCCAAGAGGAACGCCTTAATCAGGAACATGTAATACTACAAAACAGTTTTAGATCTATATCATATATCTCATATACAAATTAGATCTAATCATGGCATATTTTGCATACATCTCATGTATCGAATCATGCATATTTTTAGATCTAAATTATCTCATAATAATCTAAAAAATTAGATTTAAATTGATCTTAATCAAAATAAACTTCTAATCTAGATAATTATGTAGAACTATTCTACAACTAGTCTAGACATGCATCAATCATATCTCATATGATGTTTAAAATTAAATAATTTTTATTTACTATTTTTTAGATGTTATTATAATAATTATAATATCAAAAAATAGTAAATAAATAGATCTAAAATATGATTTAATCAAATTAAATTATAAACATGCAAGACTATTCTATAGAACTATTCTATTTTAGAACTAGTCATGCATATTTTCTAATCTTAGATCCAAATCATTTAATTTTAATTTTTTCTAATTTTAGATCTGATCACATCTCATGTGATATCTAAAATTACTTATTTTTTAATTAAAATAAATTTAAAATTAGATCTAAACACTTTAGAACCTTGGCTCTGATACCAGTTGAAGGAAAATCCTAATTTTTCGGACCAGGTTCGTTCAGATCTGATCAGATCAAGAGATATATTTTAAAAATTTTTCTCTTTGATCAAAATTAGATTTGAGATGTTTTAAATCTAATCTTTATTATTTTAATAATTAAAATAAAATCTAGATAAATTAAATCAAATTTAATTTACCTTAACATAGGGTAATCCTATTACCCGTTGATGATCCTGTAAGCAGTGGAAGGTTCTGGATCTAGCCATGCAAGTGCCTGGCCTCTACTGGTATCCACTAGGGCTGGATCTAGAGATCCTCTTCTTCTCTATCACATCTCCAAAAATTATATCTGAATCTAATTTGGAGGATCTTCAAAACACCTTTCAAAGATCTGCAGTTGTCCTTTGCAGCAGTACAGCCTTCTAGCTTTCTGTCGCCTTTCTCTCATCTGGATTGCACCAACTTGGATCCCAAACTCCTTTGGGTATGGAGAGGAGAGGGAGAAGGTGGACTTGGCATGGAGGAGGAGTGGAGAGGCAGCCTTGGGGCATGGGATTTTCAATTGATTTCTAATTATCCTTGAGTTGGGCGTAGGGTCTTATTTATAGACTATGCGTGATCCAACTCTTCTTTTTCCCAATCAATCATAATCCTTTATGAAATTAGATCTAAATCTGATTGGTTGGAATAGAGTTTCTTAGATTTCTTCTTAGATGGTGCCTAAGACCAGTCAAACTTGGTTCTTAGGAGAAGTCTAATTGGAATCCAAAAAGGAGATGGAGTCCCTGTCCAATAGGGACTCCAAGGCGCCTCCAGCTTGGGCACACGCCAAGGGTGGCGTGTGCCCTCCTCCTTGCCAGGTTTTGGTAGGGGGACAAGCCCCAACCAGCTCTCCAATAGGTGTGTGACATGTGGATAGAAGTCAAATTATCAATGGTCAACATTTGACTAGTCAAAAGTCAACTTTTGATCGAAGTCAAAGGACAAAAAATGGCAGGTGACCAAAAATGGCAGGTATTGTCTTACAAAATAAGACAACCCTTTTCTGACTTAGACAAGCTCCAGTTAGACTAGGTGAAGGTCTCTGAATGAGCACAAACTCCTTTGGCTCAGTAAGGATAACTATTTATGATATTAAAAGAAGAATGTTAGGTTCAATCGAGTGCTAGCATGATTTTTTTGAACCTAATTGAATCTCATTCAGATCAATTGAATTGGATCGGTTCAATTGATGATCACCAGATTCAAATCCTTATTTACGTGACCCAGTTAGGTTCAGTTCTACATGATAGTGGGATATGTCATGATCTCTATTATCGACATTATCGAAACTTCTTTCGATGGATCAGAACTCTTCCGATTCGAATAGCTAGAATGATCGATCATCTAAATCATTCTAATTGCTCCCAAAATCAACCAGTGACACCTAGCATTATATGGTGGCAATCCATCAGAGCTGAATGCGAACCTCTTGGTGCAGCTATTTATGTGATTAAGTTCTTCTATCTTGAGCCTCGATCAGATTAATGTTTAGGTGAACTCATCAAACCCTAGTCTTTGTCATATGATGTAATCAGTCGATTCTAGTCTGATGTAAAAACCTAAATAGAAACTCTTTCTATTATTTCACTCTACCATGGTCATGGACTTCTGGACTTGATTCTCATGATCATCATAGGGCTACTCCTCTACCACCGAGGTAGATAGATTCCATCTTAATGCAATCCAGTTCCTACAATGAACATGTCATAGCCAACATACACCTCAGGATTCCGTATATGGCTAGGAGATCGAGTAATGCAGTGTAGTCAAACTATAACACCCTCAAGGTGAACTGTCGATGCACCTCAGATCAAAGAACCAGACACACCACTACAGCATCGAGTCAGTCATTGATGAGAAGGTAGACATCCTAATGACTACTCGAGGTGGTCACGCTCAGTGCCCTCGTTCTCTAATGAGTACCTGTACTCTCGCTTCGGTGTCTCCACACCGTAGACTCAAGACTCATCTACTAAAGAGAAGCGATTGTACACCAACCTTCCAGATCAATCACCATCCTCGTGATGATCCTATGGTCGGGAGCATTTTATGAGTTAGTAATGATTATTCATGTCTTAAATTTTCAACTCTTGAAAATATGAATTATCATTACTATTAACTCAAAGGATGTATCACAAACACTAAATACACTTATGTGATAGAAAATAACTCATTTTATTAATAATAGTCAAAATTACAATTTTGCCCCTAGAAGTGTATTACAAATGTTAGCCAATTCTGACTTTTAGGGCATATATATCTAGTAGTACCAGCATATTGTGCTGATTTCCAACATCTAAATTTTTGATTGTGATCGTGGGCTCGTGTGGGACTCCTAGAGGTCGGACATGTGTACGGATTGCAACTTCATTTTCATTTCTAGATCAGTGAGTTAGAACATCTAACTCGTTTACATAATAGATCTGATTTATTATATTTTTCATACATGAATGAGATGTAGCGTAGATCTAGGTTGATGTGATCAACCTTTCCTTCTTATTTATTTTTAATTTTAGATTTAAATGCCATGCAATAATCATATAATATGGTCTTAGATCTAGGGATTATCTAATATTTAAAATTAATTAAATTAATTTTGAATCTTCTACTATTGATCTAGAAAAAGTTTCAAGATCTAGTCCTGAAACCCAAGATCTGGTTCCTTCAAGTGGTATCAGAGCTAGATTAATTATTATATGATTATTGATGCATTCTTGGATTATTTTTGGATTAAATCTAATTAATAATTTAATATTTAAATCTAAAATTAAAATCTCAGATCATACGAACTGCTTTAAGATTGTTCTGCTGTAAGATTTACCTCTTTCAGTGCAAATATTATCCTAGTTCGTATAGATCTAATATTATTCATAAATTTATTAGATATGATCTGATATTATTTATAATCTATTTGATTTAAAAAAAATTTAATTTAAAAATAAAATTTTATTGCACGGACTGATCTTATAAGGTTGTTCTACCATAAGGTTTACCCTTTACAGTAAAAAGATTGTCCTAGTACGTGCTGATCTAAAACTTTGATCATCAAATTTTAGATTAGATTTAAGAAATTTATGATCTGATTAAAAATATTTTAATCTAATTTTAATCATCATAAATATGTTAGATTTGATCTAAGTTGACTTATGATTGATTGATGTTGAATTTATTTTAATTACATGAACTTGTTTAGATTAGATCTAAAGTAGTTTTATGCTCTTCTTACTTGTATATTGATTATGAATCAAACATACAACTTGGTTAGTAGAAAGATATTGTAAAAATATTTTATAAATATAAAAATTATTTTTAAAAAACCGAACCTCAATCCTCACTCTGAAACTTAATTAAGAATTAAAAAATTATTTGATTAGGATCTAGGATTGTAAATTGAAGATCCTAAGTCACGAATCATAACACATTAGGTTAAATGGATTAGTGGGGATTAGGTTCATTAATTGGGTTAGACCTAGGGTTAGATTAAAGAATGGACTTAATTAGAGAATTGACTAAATCTAATCAATTATTGTCTTAGATTAGGTCAAGAATTCTACTATAAAAAGTGGCTACGGTAGCGTATTTTATGGTAGCAATTTTTGAAATCACTACAATAGAGTCTACAACAGCGGTTACAAGGAACCGCTGCTATAGGTCCGACCTATAGTAGTGGTTACAACAAACTGTTGCTATAGTCTGACCTATTATAGCAATTTTTTATAACCACTGCCATAGGTCAGATCTATAGAAGCGATTTCTTCTAACCGCTACCATATGTTGATCCTATAGCAGCGGTTTCTTATAACCGCTTCTATATGTCGATCTATGGTAGCGGTTATTTATAATTACTAGAATATATTTTTTTTATTTTTTTTAAATAATACATAATTTTAAAATTTAATATCTATCTTCACCATTCATTATCTAAATAATTATCATTAGAGTATCATCGTAAAAGATCAACTTGATTTGATGTTTCTAGCTTCATCGATTAGAAAAATTTAATTTCGACGATCGAAAATGATGATGCGATGATCTGATAGATGAAGAACTCTGATAGGTCTGAAAACCTACAATGATGATCTCAATTATGTTTGTAGAATACTATCAAAGTTTCACTTCAATCGGATATCGTTATCTTGGTCAATTTAGTATAGATTAATTTCGGCCGTTAAATAATAAACAGATGATCAAAGGATCAGATGCTGTCCGATTATGAGATAATTTTTTTTTATAAATAATTTTAGCTACTATAATTATTTTTTATGGTGGTGGTTATAAAATTTAACTCATGAGACTAAGAATAATCTAAAACTATACGTCGCTTGATAACCATTCTTAAACTCCGTTGGTTGTTATATATATGCTCGTCTTTTGCAATATCTGCTTAACATGAATAGTTCATACGAAAATAATTTAAATTTTGCTATCATCGCCATATAAAATGATTAAAATTATAGCAAAGATTATTTAACTAAAAAATTATCTCGTAATTGAACGTCGTTTAGCCCTTTGATCGCTTATTTCTAATTTAACGGTCAAAATCATTTCATACTAAATTGATCATGATAACAATATCTGATTGAAGTAAAACTTTGATAATATGGTATAAATATCATTAAGATTATCATTGCAGATTATTGGATCAATCGAAGATCTCCATCTATCAATCATTGCATCATCGTTCGCGATCATCGAAATTAAATTTTTCTGATCGATGAAGCTAGGGCCATTGGATCAAGGTGATCTTTTGTAATGATACTCTAATGGTAATTATTTAAATAATAAATGATGAAAATGAATATTAAATTTTAAAATTATATAATATTTAGAAAAAAAATATTTCCAACCTACTGCAACGGTTACTAAAAATCGCTGCTATAGATCTATGGCAGTAGTTATAAACCGCTACTGTAAATCTATTATAGCGGTTTATCATAACTTCTATTGTAGATCTATTATAGTGATTTACTATAACCACTGTCATTGATCTATGATAGTGGTTCAAAAATCGCTACCATAGGTTAGGTTAAAAATCTTTAATTTTTCTTCCCTTCTGTGCGCTCGTGCTCTCTCTCTCCCCTCCTCTCCATCGTCGGTGAGACTCTACCCATCCCCGACCGCAGCTGCCTATCCCCCACCCTTGCCATCCTCGATTGCTGTCACCCGCCAGCTGCCCTTCCCCCACCCTCCCCATCCCTGACCGTGGCCGCCTGCCCCCGCCCTCCCCATCCCCGTCCGCCCGCAGCCCACCCTCCCCATCCACAGCCGCCGCCACCCCTTGCCCTCCCCATCCCTAGCCACTCGACCCCTACCCTCCCCATTCCCGGTTGCCACCGCCTCTGCCCTCCCCATCCCCGACCACCCACCCGCCGCTCTCCCCATCCCCGGCCACTGTCGCCCACCCCCTGCCCTCCCATCCTTGATCGTGGCCTTCCGCCCCCCGTCCTCCCCATCCTCGGCCACTCACCCTTGCCCTCCCCATCCCCTGGCCTCCCCATCATGACGCCCCTCCAGGCCCCCTCTCCCTCTCTCTCTCTTTCCTCTTTCTCTTTCTCTCTTCTCTCTCTATCAAACTATCTTGCTATTATTTCACAGGTTACCTCTAGCACCATCATCTTCCTCCAGCACTGTTGTCGATGACCTTCGAAACATTCAATGCAACCCCCTCTGTATAGTCATAGGTATATTTTTTATTTTAATTTTATAGTATTATTTATTAATCATTGGACTAGACCTATCAATGGGTTGGGTTCTAGTTGGAACCTGGATATTCATATCCGATTTCGGTTTTAATTACTGGTACCGAATCCAAATCCGAATATCCGATGGGTCCATACTTGAAGTACCAGACCCAGATCCTAATGGATCCTGGGTATCCGGATGCAAAACTAAGAAAGAAAGAGGGAGAGAGGGAGGGAGGGGGTCCGACCATGCCAGCAAGGGAGATCGAGAGAGTGAGAGAGGGTGGAGGGGTTTGGCCTCGCTACCATTGCTAACGAGGGAGATCGAGAGAGGGAGAGAGGGAGTGAGGGAGGGAGGGGGTCCAACCTCACTGGTGAGGGATGAGATCGAGAGAGGGAGATTGAGAGAGGGAGAGAGGGATTAGGGAGGGGGTCCAGCCTCACCGACGATGGAGATTGAGTGGAAGATGGGTGGTCGAAAAGATAAGGGGAGGGTAGAGACAGCCAAGAATAGGGGATGGCACATAGTCGAGCCAGCTTGGATACGCAGTCGAGCTGACTCGAATCGAGATTGAACTGGCTGGGGAAGGACCTGAGCCGAATATCTCAGGCATGGAGCCGGCTATCTCAGGCATGAAGCTGGCTTGGCTTTTGAGCGAGCCAGCTCGATGGGTGCAAATAGAATTTGATGTATCTTTCTAGGATTCCAACTTTATGCCCTAAGGTGCCGCCATCATCTACTTCATTCTTCATTCAGATTTTTGGATTAATACCCAGGTTTGTGCAAGAGATTAGATCTATGACTGTTGCTCATCCTTAATTATTTATGAATGTAATTCATATTGTAGAATTTATTGGATAACATTTTATGGATGTTTATATCTTGTTGCTTTTGTTTATTGCATTGCATAATGATAGACCAGTCAATTGATTAGCGTACATAATCTCCAGCATCCGTACAATTATATGTAATTATACGGATAAGATAATTATGTACAACGATCAATTGATTGTTTAATTTGGATGGTTTAAAAATTATAGATAATTCTATAGGTAGTTGCAATAATCAAATGGTATGCTAAGAATTCTAAATAAAATTTTGGACAATATTTTTCTTTTATTCTTCCTACATGAGAGAACTAAGAGAAAATGCTACCAAAATTTCATTCAATCCCTATTGCATATCATTTGATTACTGTATTGAACCAATAGAATTAATGCAATTTCTGAATGGAATCTATCCTATTTTTATCTATTAGTTGATAATTGGATGCATTTATTGCATATTTATTTATAATAGATTAGTATATAATTTAAGTTCCATAAATGATTTAATTACAATATTATCATTTTTAAAATGGATATAGGGTGTGTTGGGGATAAATCCCGCTCCTGCCGAAGCCCGGCCCAACGCTCAGCCCAATGTAACCAGTAGCTGCTGAAGAGCTTCAGCGCCAGGTGCCAGGCCGAGTCCCTAACACGGCCGAACTGCCTAGAGGATGAACTCCCACCGCCAGCCGAACTTCCTGACGGCCGAGCTCCTTGGACTCCAAGCGGCTGGACTTCTTCAGGAGACGGACTCCTCCCAGACGCCCGTTCGGCCATCCGAGCTCCTCCCGGGTTTTCCCTTCAGCCGAACTCTCCTACGAGCCGAACTCCTTCGGACCCCACGGCCGAACTCCTTCGGACCGACTCCAGGCGAGCCCATGCAGCCGAACTCCTTCGGACCGACCAGGCGACCGAACTCCTCAGCGAGCCCTGGCCGAACCAACTAGCAACCGAAGTCCTTCAACTGGCCAGCCGAGCTCCTTCGAACCTCTCAGCGGCCGAACTCCTTCGGGCCGACTCCAAGCGGCCGAGCTTCAATGAAGTCCTCTCAGCGGCCGAACTCCTCAGCAGTCGTCACTTAGGAGCCCGAACTCCTCAGCAGTCGTCACTGGGCCGAACTCCTCAGCAGTCGTCACTCAGGAGCCCGAACTCCTCAGCAGTCGTCACTTAGGAGCCCGAACTCCTCAGCAGTCGTCACTGGGCCGAACTCCTCAGCGGTCGCCCTCATCAAACTTCGGCCGACCGAGCTCCTACCGAACTCTCAAGTGTCCAAGCCTCAGCCCAAGCCCCAACAGCCGGCCGAACCCCAGACGGCCGAGCTTCGGCTTCTCAGCAGCCGAACTCTTCTGCGGACGAGCCTTAGCTGCATACCTCTTGCCAGACGCCTATGGGAGCCGAACTCCCTCCTATCTTCCTCTTCAGGAGCCCGAACTCCTCCGAAATGGGCACACGACGAAGGCCTTCAACCCTTCATTCGGCAAGCTCTGCAACCATCACCATCAGTCAGTCCGCCGTACCATCGGTCAGTCCGCCGCGGGCGATAGCGACCCACTGCCAGGCGGCGATGGCTGTCACCCTCAATCCGCCGCACACGGCACCAGTGGGACTGACTCCGCCGAACCTCGAGCGGCCCGCCAGCACGCGGCTGCAGTTGTCACCATCAAGCTCCACTATATAAAGGACCCTCCCGACACGCTAAGGCTAAGCTCTCTGAACTCTCGACTCTCTAAGCTCTCCTCCACATCTCTAAGCTCCGGAACTCATTCCGAGCACTCCATTACTGTTGGTCGGAAACTAACTTGACCGTCGGAGGGTCCTGCCGGAGCCACCACCCCACCGGTTCCGGACGGGACTTCGTTTTGCAGGTCCCCGGCGGCGCCCAGCGGCCTCGATTGCGGCGACCTCCGGCGGCGACGGATTTCTGCACCAACAGTGGCGAGAAGGGCCTGAAAATAGGCCCTTGTTCTTAAAGAAGTGCCGGATGATCATTCCTTGTAAAAGTGTATGGATGACCGGCACTCACAAGATTAATGATACTATTTATGCTTAAGTCAGTATAATTTTGGGAAAATAATAGCAGACGCGGGAGTGTCACAGATGGGAGAGTGGAACAAATGGTTCATGATATTTTTCGTTTATTAGCCATAATGATGGTGCATCTACGTTCTATAGGTGGTGTGGTGCTCCCAAGCCGTGGGAGGCCATGGGTGGAGCCAAGGTGAGGGCTCTGAGGAGGCTAGGATAGGTATGGTCCTAGGGCTAGGATAGGAGTTATCCTAGGGTGGAGGTGGCTTGTAGCTCTCCGAGGGCTTGAGGTTTGGGTATTAAGGACCTCAAGAGGCTTGATTGGTGCTTCGGAGATCTGGAATTCAAGGTGGAGCAAAAAATCTCGGAGAATCAAGACTGTAGAAAGAATATTTTTTATAGATTAGTCGGCTCAGTCCAAAATTGGATCGGCTAAGTCTCAGAGTATAGGCAAAATAGAAAGATTGAGTTTTGGGACTACAGGCATGGCACAGAACTAGGCTGGCTCAGTTTTAGACTGAGTCAACCCAGTGAAACTTAGCCGGCTTAGTTCTGAGATTGAGCCAACTAAGTGCATGGGTAGAGTTACGTGAGGGTCTATTTGGGCTAGGGTCTAGGTTGATCCTAGGAGTCTTAAGGCTTAGTTTGAGAGGTCTTAAGAGGGCTAATTCATGTATGGGTTGGGATTAGATTCAAGGGATGAGAACATATGAGACTTGATCTTGGTGAGTGCTTTCATGTATTGGGTTAGCCTAAGGAAGTTTTTAAGCTGTGGATTATTAGGATTCATGTGGAAACTCTAGGGTATATAAACCAGGATATTGTAACTTTTACAAAAAGAAGAAAATATAATTGAGCTTTTCTCCCTAACTCTCTTCTCTCTGGTTCTTGAAAGGGAAATCCTGATTTTCCGGTCCAGGTTCATCCAGATCTGATCAGATCAGATATATTTCAAAAATTTTCTCTTGATCTCAATCAGATCTTGATATGTTTCAGATCTGATTCTTATTATTTTAATAAATAAAATAAAATAAGATAAATTAAATCAAATTTAATTTACCTGATTTGGGTAATCCTATTACCCTGGAGATGATCCTGATTGCAGCGGAAGATTCTGGATCTAGCCACGCAAGCGCCTGGCCTCTACCGGTATCCACTCAGGTTGGATCTGGAGATCCTCTTCTTCTCTATCACGTCTCCAAAAATCAGATCTGGATCTGATCTGGAGGATCTTCAAAACTCTTTTGAAGATCTGCAGTCGTCCTTTTGCTGCAGCGCAGCCTTCTTGCTTTTGATCGTCTTTCCTTGATCTGAATCGCACCAACCAAAGTCCAAAACACCTTTTGGACGTGGAGAGCAAGGGGAGAAGAGACTATGGCATGGAGAAGGAGGGGAGAGGCAGCCTTGGGGCGTGTCTAATTGCATTTGCATTAGGGTTGGGCGCAGGGTCTTATTTATAGACCTCTTGTGATCCAACTCCTCTTCCTCTCAACCAATCACAACCCTTTGTGAAATCAGATCTAAATCTGATTGGTTGGAATAGAGACCCCTGGATTCCTCCTTAGAGGGTGCCTAAGACCAGTCAAACTGGATTCTTAGTAGAACTCTGATTGGAATCCAAAAGGGAGGTGGAGTCCTTGTCCAACAAGGACTCCTAGGCGCCTCCTACTTAGGCTCACGCCACCCTTGGCGTGCGCCCTTCTCCTTGCCAGGTTCTGGCAGGGGGACAGGCCCCCACCAGCTCTCCAATAGGTGCATGACATGTGGTCAAAAGTCAAAGGGTGAATGGTCAACGTTTGACCAGTCAAAGGTAGACTTTTGACCAAAGTCAAAGAACAAGAAATGGCAGGTGACCAAAAATGGCAGGTAATGTCTTATAAAATAAGACAACCTTCTCTAACTTGGACAACCTCCAATTAGACCATATGAAGGCCTCTGATTGAGCACAAACTCCTTTGGCTCAGTCAGGACAACTTATTTATGATAGTAAAAGAAGAACGTTAGGTTCAATCGAGTGCTAGCACGATTTTCTTGAACCTAATTGAATCTCATTCAGATCAATTGAACTAGATCAGTTCAATTGATGATCACCAGATTCAAACCCTTGTTTGTGTGACCCAGTTAGGTTCAGTTCTGTATGGTAATGGGATATGTCATGATCTCTATCATAGACATCATCGAAACTCCTTTCGATGGATCAGAACTCTTCTGATTCGAACAGCTAGAATGATCGATCATCTAAACCATTCTAATTGCTCCCAAAATCCACCAGTGAGTTAGATATATGTGCCTTAGAAGCCAAAATTGGCTGACACTTGTAATACACTTCTAGGGGCAAAATTGTAATTTTGACTATAATTAATGAAATGGGTTATTTTCTATCACACATGTGTATTTAGTGTCTGTGATACATCCTTTGAGTTAATGGTAATGATAATTCATATTTTCAAGAGTTGAAAATTTAAGACATGAATAATCATTATTAACTCATAAACAGCTCCCGACCATAGGATCATCATGAGGATGGTGATTGATCCGGAAGGTTGGTGTACGATCGCTTCTCTTTAGTAGATGAGTCTTGAGTCTACGGTGTGGAGACACCGGAGCGAGAGTACAGGTACTCGTTAGAGAACGAGGGCACTGAGCGTGACCACCTCGAGTAGTCATTAGGGAGTCTACCTTCTCGTCAATGACTGACTCGATGCTGCAGTAGTGTGTCTGGTTCTTTGACCTGAGATGCATCGGCAGTTCACCTTGAGGGTGTTATAGTTTGACTACACCATTACTCGATCTCCTAGCCATATGGAACCCTGAGGTGTATGTTGGCTATAGCATGTTCATTGTAGGAACTGGATTGCATCAAGATGGAATCTATCTACCTCGGTGGTAGAGGAGCAGCCCTATGATGATCATGAGAATCAAGTCCAGAAGCCCATGGCCATGGCAGAGTGAAATAATAGAAAGAGTTTCTATTTAGATTTTCACATTGGACTCGAATCGAATGATTACATCATATGACAGAGACTAGGGTTTGACGAGTTCACCTTAACCCTAATCTGATCGGGGCTCAAGATAGAAGAACTTAATCACACAGGTAGCTGCACCAAGAGGTTCGCATTCAGCTCTGATGGGTTGCCACCATATACTGCTAGGTGTCACTGGTGGATTTTGGGAGCAATTAGAATGATTTAGATGATCGATCATTCTAGCTGTTCGAATCAGAAGAGTTCTGATCCATCGAAAGGAGTTTCGATGATGTCGATGATAGAGATCATGACATATCCCATTACCATACAGAACTGAACCTAACTGGGTCACACAAACAAGGGTTTGAATCTGGTGATCATCAATTGAACTGATCTAGTTCAATTGATCTGAATGAGATTCAATTAGGTTCAAGGAAAATCGTGCTAGCACTCGATTGAACCTAACGTTCTTCTTTTACTATCATAAATAAGTTGTCCTGACTGAGCCAAAGGAGTTTGTGCTCAATCAGAGGCCTTCATATGGTCTGACTGGAGGTTGTCCAAGTCAGAAAAGGTTGTCTTATTTTGTAAGACATTACCTGCCATTTTTGGTCACCTGCCATTTCTTGTTCTTTGACTTTGGTCAAAAGTCTACCTTTGACTGGTCAAACGTTGACCATTGACACTTTGACTTTTGACCACATGTCATGCACCTATTGGAGAGCTGGTGGGGGCTTGTCCCCCTGCCAGAACCTGGCAAGGAGAAGGGCGCACGCCACCCTAGGGTGGCGTGTGCCCAAGTTGGAGGCGCCTAGGAGTCCTTGTTGGACAAGGACTCCATCTCCTTTTTGGATTCCAATTAGAGTTCTTCTAAGAACCAACTTTGACTGGTCTTAGGCACCCTCTAAGGAGGAATCCAGGGGACTCTATTCCCACCAATCAGATTTAGATCTGATTTCACAAAGGGTTGTGATTGGTTGGGAAGAAGAGGAGTTGGATCACAAGAGTCTATAAATAAGACCCTGCGCCCAACTCAATTCTAATGCTATTAGATACGCCCCAAGGCTGCCTCTCCCCTCCTTCTCCATGCCAAACCTCTTCTCCCTTGCTCTCCACGTCCAAAAGGTGTTTTGGACCTTGTTTGGTGCGAATTCAGATCAAGGAAAGGCGATCAAAAGCAAGAAGGCTGCGCTGCTGCAAAGGACGACTGCTGATCTTCAAAAGAGTTTTGAAGATCCTCCAGATCAGATCCAGATCTGATTTTTGGAGGTGTGATAGAGAAGAAGAGGATCTCCAGATCCAACCCGAGTGGATACCGGTAGAGGCCAGGCGCTTGCGTGGCTAAGATCCAGAACCTTCCGCTGCAATCAGGATCATCAACAGGGTAATAGGATTACCCAAATCAGGTAAATTAAATTTGATTTAATTTATCTTATTTTATTTTATTTATTAAAATAATAAGAATTAGATCTGAAAACATATCAAGATCTGATTAAGATCAAGAGAAAAATTTTTGAAATATATCTCTTGATCTGATCAGATCTGAACGAACCTGGACCGGGAAAATCAGGATTTCCCTTCAACTGGTATCAGAGCCATGGTTCTAAATTGTTTAGATCTGATTTTAAATTTATTTTAATTAAAAATAAAGTGATTTTAGATGTCACATGAGATGTGATCAGATCTGAAAATCAGAAAAAATTAAAATTAAATGATTTGGATCTAAGATTAGAAGATATGCATGACTAGTTCTAGAAATAGAATAGTTCTATAGAATAGTCTTGCATGTTTTTGATTTAATCTGATTAAATCATATTTTAGATCTTTTATTTACTATTTTTTGATATTATAAGTGTTATAATAACATCTAAAAAATAGCAAATAAAAATTATTTAATTTTAAATATCATATGAGATATGATTGATGCATGTCTAGACTAGTTGTAGAATAGTTCTACATAATTGTCTAGATTAGAATTTATTTTGATTAGATCAATTTAAATCTAATTTTTTAGATTATTATGAGATAATTTAGATCTGAAAACATGCATGATTTGATACATGAGATGTATGCAAAATATGCCATGATTAGATCTAATTTGTATATGAGATATATGATATAGATCTATAAACTGTTTTGTAGTATTGACATGTTCCTGATTAAGGCGTTCCTCTTGGCCGTCCGGTCATAAGAATGAAGAAGGGTTTAAAGGCCCTCTCTTCCCATTCGATGGGGTGTTCTTATGATGTGTAGGGGTGCTGCGTGTTCGTCCTTAATCAGAAACCCAAAACTTACTTTCTGCAAAACCCTAGATCCTGAAACCCTAGGATTTATTGTGCATATTTTGTTTATGAACCCTACTTAATTAAGAATTAAGTTTATGGAATATTAATTAGGTCTAAAATTGAGAATTTCAGATCTAAGACATATTCATAATACTGGGTTCGGGCTTGGGTAGCTCAATTAGGTCTAAGCGGTTGATCAAACCGAATCAAGAGTTGGTTAGATGGGATCAACAATGCTTAAATTGACCAGCCTAATAGGATTAAGTCTGGGTCAAGATCGAGTCACGATCAAGCAAGACCTAATTAGGCTCAGAGGTTAGAGTCTGGATTGTAGGCTAACCCAATTGGTTCTGACTCAACAATTTGGTGTCTAAGGTAAGTTTGGCACATACGACCGACTGGTTTTTAATTGGAAGCTACTCGACCTGAATGCATTCTTGTACGAGTTAATGGCATATTCCTTCCACCGGTCTCACTTACCTGGCCATATCTGTTGACACAGTTCTGATCTGAGGTGGTCAATAATCCGAGCTAACCCATGCCACTAGGTTAGTCATAATTGTTATGACTAAGCCAAGTCTAGTTTAATGAGACCTGAATCAATTCTCCCTAAGAAAAGATTAAGTCTGAGGTCTTCCACCATTGTAGATGTGCGGGCCCTTCCCGGGGTTGATTGTTCTCGGCTGGATACAGTGGCTCAGTTGCACCGGGAAGATGCAACCATGTCTATTAGGCATTGGATGCTATGGGCTGGAGGATGAGTTGGGCTCAATATTTCGGATACGGTGAGAGACTCAATTAGGAACCCAGTCTATGCAAATGGTGGGTCTGACTTAACTAAGGAGTGGATCAATATTTCGGATACGGTGAGATTCATGAATTAGAGACCAAGTTTGGGTGCACCATGATTAGAGAATCATTGAACAAGAGTTGTTCACTCATTGGCTAACCCATCACCAATAACTGTTAGGTGAGGTGATGAGTCAGTTGGTGAGACCGCACCACCCACTAGAAATCATTAATCATGGAGATTTTCGCATCTCTACAAAGGAGTGTAGGGATCCGAGAAAATAGTGGGAGCTAATTTGTTTAAAAATAAAATCCCTAAATAAATTGGTCAAGTCAAAATTACAGTATCTAACTAGAATCTTTGACTCTCTACAGGAAAATGTCTGCGTCCAACCCACTTGGCACGTATCCTAGACACACATAGACTGACTGGACCCAATTATAAAGATTGGCTCAGGAACTACAAAATTGTTTTGGGTTCAGAGAAGTTAACACATGTTTTGGACCAGGACCCTCCCACCTTACCAGCTCGTCCATCCACTGAACAGAGAGCGTCTCTGGAAAAATGGATTGACGAAGATAATAAGGCCAGATACTTACATGTTGGGCTCGATGTCTGATGAGCTCCAGCGCCAACATGAAGATATCGGGACTGCTCGCCAAATGTTGGCTCACCTGCAGGAGATGTTTGGTGAACAGAGTCGCGCAGCCAAATATCAAGTCACGAAATGACTTTTTAAGGCTAAGATGCGTGATGGGCAGTCAGTCCAAGATCACTGTCTGACAATGATCAAGGACATGGAAGAGCTTGAGAAGCTCGGTGTGAAGTTGGACTTGGACTTGCAGAACGATATTATTCTGCAATCCTTGACTGATGCATATGGGCAATTCATCATGAATTACCACATGCATAAACTTCAAAATTCCTTGGCCGAGTTAATGAATATGCTGGTTACCGCTGAGCTTTCTATGAAAGGTTCTAAAGGCTCAGTTCTTGCTATGGAATGGACTTCTTCCAAAAGAAAGTCTTATGGAAAGAAAAAGAAGTCTGTGAAAAAGCAAAAGGTGGAAGGATCAAAGAAGAAGAAGGCAGAACCGAAGAAGAAGGTCCGATGGCAAAGGAAAGTGTTTCCATTGCAACAGCGACGGCCATTGGAAGCGGAACTGCCCTACTTACCTGGCCACCCTGAAGAACAAGAAGGAAGGTCCTTCTGGAGGTATGCTCGTTATTGAGTCTAACCTTACGATCCAGTTGGGTGCTTGACTCTGGTTCTAGTGCTCATCTGTGCACTTCTATGCAGGGTCTTGAGGATAGCAGGAGGCTGAGGGATGGAGACATGATCCTACGCGGTAATGGAGCAAGAGTTGCTGCAGTAGCCAACATACCCTCTGATTACCATCTGGTTTAGACTTAGTTTTAAAAGACTGTTATTATGTGCCTGCAGCTAGCAGGAATTTGATTTCTGATTATGTGAAAAGGACCATTCATTCTTTATGAAAGAAATAAAATTGCATAATGGCAAATGAAGATAGGATAGTAACAAATATGGAGAAGAAATGGAAGCTATTGAGTCCATTGACTTTTGAGTCATATCCAACTTGTGAATCTTGTCTTCAAGGCAAAATGACTAAACTCCCTTTTGTTGGACATGGGGAGAGGGCCACAGATCTCCTTGCCCTAGTACATACTGATGTGTGCGGCCCATTTGATGTGCCGGCTAGAGGCAATTTTGTCTACTTCATTACCTTTACCGATGATCTGTCTAGGTATGGGTATGTGTATCTTATGAGACACAAGTCTGAAGCTTTTGAAAAGTTCAAAGAATTCAGACATGAAGTAGAAAAACAAACTGGAAAACCCATTAAGGTTCTTCGATCAGATCGAGGAGGTGAATACCTTAGCCGGGAATTCCTAGACTATCTTAAGGAAAATGGCATAGTCTCTCAATGGACTCCACCAGGAACACCTCAACTCAACGGGGTTTCAGAACGGAGAAATCGGACTCTATTGGATATGGTTCGATCCATGATGAGCTTCACAGACCTCCCTGATTTTCTTTGGGGACATTCATTGTTAACTTCAATCTATTTACTGAATAGGGTTCCCTCTAAAACCGTTCCTACCACACCGTATGAGATATGGCACGGTAAGAAACCAAGTCTGAGTCATCTCAGAATTTGGGGTTGTCCGGCTCATGTCAAAAGACAACAAGCGGACAAGTTAGAGTTTAGGTCCTTTAGAGCTCGATTCATAGGATATCCTAAAGAGTCATTAGGATACTATTTCTACATTCCAGAAGACCACAATGTGATTGTGAGTCGACATGCCATCTTTCTTGAAAAATAGTTTATTCAAGATAGCGGCATTGGAAAGCAGATTAAGCTTGATGAGAAAGTCTCACAAGCAGAACGAGCTAAGGACCAAGTGGAACCAAATCAGGTTGAGCCAATAAGAACACTACCTCCTCCACCTCGTAGATCGGAAAGAGTTTCCCGTCCCCCTGAAAGATACTTAGGTATTATTTCAGAGGATAGTAGAGGAAATGTTCCTCATAGGTAATGGTGCTCATGGTGATGATCCCAAAACCTACAACGAGGCGATATCAGATATCGACTCCGAGAAATGGCTAGAGGCAATGCAAGTCAGAAATTGACTCGATGCACTCAAACCAAGTCTGGACCTTGGTAGATCCACCAGAAGGTATAGTACCTATTGGGTGTAAATGGATCTTCAAGAGAAAGATTGGTGCAGATGGGAATGTGGAGACATTCAAGGCTAGACTAGGTGGCAAAAGGTTATAGTCAACGCGAAGGCATTGACTATCAGGATACCTTTTCCCCAGTAGCTATGCTAAAATCCATCCGCACATTGCTTGCTGTTGCAGCCTATTTCGATTATGAAATATGGCAAATGGACGTGAAAACGGCATTCCTTAAATGGATATCTTGAGGAAGATATCTATATGGAACAGCCGCTAGGTTTCACATCCAGTGATACTGATCACAAGGTTTGCAAGCTGCAAAGGTCCATATATGGACTTAAGCAAGCATCTCGGAGCTGGAACACTCGTTTCAATGATGTGATCAAAAAGTTTGGTTTCATCAAAAATGAAGAGGAACCATGTGTTTTCAAAAGGGTCAGTGGGAGCGCTGTTGTCTTCCTCGTATTGTACGTGGATGACATCCTCCTTATTGGGAATGATATTCCCATGTTGACATCAGTCAAGATGTGGTTGTCCAAGGAATTCTCCATGAAAGACCTAGGTGAAGCATCCTTTATTCTAGGAATTAAGGTCTATAGGGATAGACCGAATAGGATGCTAGGACTTTCACAGAAGATGTACATAGAGGAAGTACTAAAGAGGTTTAGTATGGAAAACTCTAAGAGGGGATTAATACCCTTCAGACATGGTATTCATCTTTCCAAGAAGATGTGCCCTAGCACACCTGAGGAAATAGAACGCATGAGCAAGATCCCTTATGCTTCTGCAATAGGGAGCCTCATGTATGCCATGCTATGTACACGACCTGATATAGCCCATGCTGTGAGTGTCACAAGCAGATATCAGTCAAATCCAGGTGAAGAACACTGGACTTCTGTGAAATGTATCCTTAAGTACTTGAGAAGAACTAAGGATATGATGTTGGTCTTTGGTAATGGAGAACTCCAAGTCCAGGGATACACAGACTCGGACTTTCATGTCCGATATAGATGATCGAAAGTCGACATCTGGAAGTCTGTTTGTGTGCAATGGTGGAGCTGTCAGCTGGAAGAGTTCCAAGCAAACTGTGATAGCAGATTCCACCATGGAAGCAGAATATATCGCTGCATCAGAGGCTGCAAAGGAAGCATTCTGGTACAAGAAGTTTGCTGCAGAAATTGGAGTAATGCCATCAGATGCCATTCCTCTATACTGCGACAACAATGGCGCCATAGCCCTTGCTAAGGAGCCGAGGTCTCACCAGAAATCCAAGCACATTGAGCGGCGATACCACCTCATCCGCGATTACCTCGAGAAGGGTTACGTCGAGGTCAAGAGAGTCAACTCCACAGATAATGTGGCAGACCCACTTACAAAGCCGTTGGGCCAGCAGAAGATCGAAGCCCACCTTGAGAAGATGGGACTTAGACTTGTAGCCAATTGGCTTTAGGACAAGTGGGAGATTGTTAGATATATGTGCCCTAGAAGCCAGAATTGGCTGACACTTGTAATACACTTCTAGGGGCAAAATTATAATTTTGACTATAATCAATAAAATGGGTTATTTTCTATCACATATGTGTATTTAGTGTCTGTGATACATCCTTTGAGTTAATGGTAATGATAATTCATATTTTCAAGAGTTGAAAATTTAAGACATGAATAATCATTATTAACTCATAAAATGCTCCCGACCATAGGATCATCACGAGGATGGTGATTGATCCGGAAGGTTGGTGTACAATCGCTTCTCTTTAGTAGATGAGTCTTGAGTCTACGGTGTGGAGACACCGGAGCGAGAGTACAGGTACTCGTTAGAGAACGAGGGCACTGAGCGTGACCACCTCGAGTAGTCATTAGGGAAGTCTACCTTCTCGTCAATGACTGACTCGATGCTGCAGTAGTGTGTCTGGTTCTTTGACCTGAGATGCATCGGCAGTTCACCTTGAGGGTGTTATAGTTTGACTACACCATTACTCGGTCTCCTAGCCATATGGAACCCTGAGGTGTATGTTGGCTATAGCATGTTCATTGTAGGAACTGGATTGCATCAAGATGGAATCTATCTACCTCGGTGGTAGAGGAGCAGCCCTATGATGATCATGAGAATCAAGTCCAGAAGCCCATGGCCATGGTAGAGTGAAATAATAGAAAGAGTTTCTATTTAGATTTTCACATTGGACTCGAATCGAATGATTACATCATATGACAGAGACTAGGGTTTGACGAGTTCACCTTAACCCTAATCTGATCGGGGCTCAAGATAGAAGAACTTAATCACACAGGTAGCTGCACCAAGAGGTTCGCATTCAGCTCTGATGGGTTGCCACCATATACTGCTAGGTGTCACTGGTGGATTTTGGGAGCAATTAGAATGATTTAGATGATCGATCATTCTAGCTGTTCGAATCAGAAGAGTTCTGATCCATCGAAAGGAGTTTCGATGATGTCGATGATAGAGATCATGACATATCCCATTACCATACAGAACTGAACCTAACTGGGTCACACAAACAAGGGTTTGAATCTGGTGATCATCAATTGAACTGATCTAGTTCAATTGATCTGAATGAGATTCAATTAGGTTCAAGGAAATCGTGCTAGCACTCGATTGAACCTAACGTTCTTCTTTTACTATCATAAATAAGTTGTCCTGACTGAGCCAAAGGAGTTTGTGCTCAATCAGAGGCCTTCATATGGTCTGACTGGAGGTTGTCCAAGTCAGAAAAGGTTGTCTTATTTTGTAAGACATTACCTGCCATTTTTGGTCACCTGCCATTTCTTGTTCTTTGACTTTGGTCAAAAGTCTACCTTTGACTGGTCAAACGTTGACCATTGACCCTTTGACTTTTGACCACATGTCATGCACCTATTGGAGAGCTGGTGGGGGCCTGTCCCCCTGCCAGAACCTGGCAAGGAGAAGGGCGCACGCCAAGGGTGGCGTGAGCCCAAGTAGGAGGCGCCTAGGAGTCCTTGTTGGACAAGGACTCCACCTCCCTTTTTGGATTCCAATTAGAGTTCTACTAAGAATCCAACTTTGACTGGTCTTAGGCGCCCTCTCTATAAGGAGGAATCCAGGGGTCTCTATTCCAACCAATCAGATTTTAGATCTGATTTCACAAAGGTTTGTGATTGGTTGAGAGGAAGAGGAGTTGGATCACAAGAGGTCTATAAATAAGACCTGCGCCCAACCCCTAAATTCTAAGTGATGGAATTGAGAAACCCCCCAAGGCTGCCTCTCCCCTCCTTCTCCATGCACTTCTTCTCTCTCTTGCCTTCTCCCATGCCATAAGGTTTTTGGACTTAGGTTGGTGCGATTCAA
>QRFJ01003137.1:0-104981 GCA_006176705.1 Cocos nucifera | reverse complement strand
TCCTAAATTTATGCAAAATGTTTTAGTTAGATCAATTTTTATTATAAGTATTAAATGATATAGATCTAATAGTTTTATAGTTTTCATATTTTTCTTGATTAAGAATTTCCTTTGGCATCCGGTCATAAGAATAAAGTAGAATTTAAATACCCTCTCCTTCCATTCGATGGGTGTTCTTATGATTGTGAAGGGGGTTTGCGCGTTCGTCCTTATTCAAAAATCAAGAACTTATTTCTGTAAAACCTAGATCCTGAAATATCTAGAATTTTATTTACATGTTGGTATTGTGAACCCTAAACTAATTAAAAATTAAGATCATGAAATATTTAGGTTTAAAATTGAGAATTAAGATCTAAGACATATTCATAAATTCGATTGGGCTTGGGTAAGCTCAATTGTGTCTAAGCAGTTGATCAAATCGAATCAAGAGTTGGTTCTAGAACGATCAAGAGCCGCGTTAAATGACTAGCGCCTAATAGGATTAAGCTGGGTCAAGATCAAGTCATGTGAGTGATCGATCAAGCTAAGACCTAATTAGCTCGGTGATTAGAGTCTGGATGAGCTAATTCGATTGGTTCTGGCTTAATAATTTAGTATCTAAGAATAAGTTTGGCAGATACGAACTGACTGATTTTTAATTGGGAGCTCCTAGACTCGAATTGCAGTTCTTGTCGGTTAATGGCATATCCCTTCATTCAATCTCAGCTTATCTACGCTATATTTGTTGTCTCAGTCCTAATCTTAAGGTGCCAATAGATCGACTACCCGATGCCACTAAGTTAGTCAAATGGTATGACTATGTTCAAGTCTAGTTTAATGAGACTCTAAAATCAAATCCAACCCTTAAGAAAAGATTAAGTCTAAGGTCTTCTATCATTGTAAATGTGTGGGTCCGTTTCTGGGATTGATTATTCTCGCTGGTTTGCCAGTGGTTTAGTTGCACCAGAAAGATGAACCCATATCTATTAGGCATTGGATGCTATATGGCTGGAGGATGGAATTGGCTCAATATTTTGAATACGGTGAAGAGGACTCAATTAGGAATCTAATATATGCAAATTGGCATGAGTTTGACTTAACTAAGGAGTAGATCAATATTTTAGACATGGTAAGAATCATAAATTATGAGACCGAAGATTGGGTGCACCATGATTAAGAATTATTGGACAAGAGTTGTTCATCCATTGGATGTAACCCATCATAAATAACATTAGTAAGTGATGAGGTTAGTAGTAGGATCGCAGCTACCCACTATCATTGAATCATGAAGATTTTTGCATCATCTATAGAGAAGTGTAGGGAGGTCAAAAATAGTAAGCTAATTTAATTTAAAAATAAAATTTTTAAATAAATTGGTGCAAATCTTTATGTTATAAATCTAAACTAGAAACCTTTGAACTCTCTACAGAAAAATGTTTGCGTCCAACCACTAGCACGTACTCCTAGGACAACCCATAGATGATCGGAACCCAATTACAAGGAGTGTTTCTTTGAAACTTCAAATCATTTTGGATTTCAAAAGTTAACTATGTATTGGATCAGACACCCCCCACCCATACCGCTCGTCATCTGCTGAACAGAGAGCATCTCTTGATAATGGATGGACGAAAGATAACAAGGCTAAATACTACCATGGTTGGGCTCGATGTTTTATGAGCTTCAGCGTCAAACCATGAAGATATTCAAGACTGCCCACCAAATGTTGGGTCACCTATAAGAGATGTTTGGCAAAAAGGTCATGTAGCAAGTATCAAGTTCACTAAACAAACTATTCAAGGCTAAAAGCATGATGGGCAGTCAGTCCAAAGATCATTGGTCTGATGAGTGATCAAGGACTTGGAAGAGCTGGAGAAGCTTGGAAGTGAAGTTAGACCTAGATCTTTCAGAAAATATATAATTCTGCAATCTTTTGACTGTGGCATATGGGAAGTTCATTTCATGAAACAACCATATGCATAAACTTCAAAATTTCCTGGTCGGAGCTTATGAACATGCTGATACCTCGCTGTAGCTTTCTATGAAATGCTTCTAAAAGGCTCATGCTGCTTTGGAATGGGACTTTTTCTAAGAAAAGTCTTTTAAAAAGAAGTAAGAAGTCTATGAAAAAAGCAGAAGGTGAAGAGGAAAGAAGAAAAAGAACAGAACTGAAGAAGAGCGTGACAAAGAAAAATATTTTCATTTGCAACAATGATGGCCATTGGAAGCAGGAACTATCCTTACTTACCTAGCCACCCTAAAGAAATAAGAAGGAGGCAGGTCCTTTTGGAGTATGCTCGTATTGAGTCTAACCTTATGATTTTTTCCTGCATTTCAGTTGGGTGCTTACTCTGATTAGTGCTTATTTGGTGCAACTTCCATGCAGGATCTTGAGAATAGCAGGAGACTGAGGGATGGTGAGATATCCTACAGCGAAAATAGAGCAAGAGTTGCTGCTGATGAATCGACTACCATCTAGTTTTAGACTAGTATTAAAAGATTTTATTATGTGCCTGCATAACAGGAATATTAATTTTTGTTCATGCCTAGCACTAGAAGCTATGTAATGTAGTTTTCTAAGACCATTGTAATTATTTCTTTATTGAAAGAAATAAAATTGCAAGTGGTTTTCTTATTAACGATCTTTACCAGTTATTATTATGTATATATTTAATATCGTTTCAAAAGTTTAGAGCAAAATGTGGAATTCCATTGAAATAACCTAGGGCATAGTCTAAATGATAGGTATCTCTGGCACATAAGACAGGTCATATAGCAGAAGATAGGGTTAACAAATTAGAGGAAAATTTCGGGCTATCTGAATCCATGACTTGAACATATCTCAATTTGAGAATCTTGCCTTCATGGCAAAATGACTAAGCTCTCTTTTGTAGGACATGGGAAAAGGGCCATGGATCTTCTTGTCCTAGTACCATACTATGTGTACGGCCCATTTGATGTGCCGACTAGAGGTAATTACTACCTTTAGAATCTTTACCGATGTATTTATCTAGGTATGGATATTGTGTATCTTATAGACCACAAGTCTGAAGCTTTTGAAAAGTTCAAAAAAATTCAGACATGAAGTAGAGAAGCAAACTGGAAAACTCATTAAGGTTCTTCAATCAGATCGAGGAGGTGAATACCTTAGTCAGGAATTCCTGAACTATCTCAAGGAAAAATGCATGATCTCTCAATGGACTCAACCTGAAACACCTCAACTCAACGAGATTTTAGAAAGGAGGAATTGGATCCTATTAGATATGGTTCGATCCATGATGAGCTTCATAGACCTTCCATTTGGTTCTTGGAGACCAGTCTGTTAACTGTAACTAACTTACTGAATAGGGTTCCTTCTAAAATCATTCCTACCACACCATATGAGATATGGCATGGTAAGAAATCAAGTCTGAGTCATCTCAGAATTTGGGATTGTCCGGTTCATATCAAAAGACAACAAACAGATAAGTTAGACTTTAGGTCTTTTAGAGCTCGATTTCATAGGATATCCTAAAGAATCATTAGGATATTATTCTACATTCCAGAAGATCACAATTGATTGTGAGTCGACATCCAATCTTTCTTAAAAAACTTATTCAGATAGCGGACGATTGGAAAGCAATCAAGCTCCCGAAGAGAAAGTTCAATAAGAGCAAACGAAGCTAAGGACCAAATGAAACAAAATCAGGTTGAGCCAATACAATCACTACATCCACCACCTCGTAGGATCAAAAAGAGTTTCCATCCTCGTGACGAAGGTAATTAGGCTACTATTTTAGGAAAAAAATAGAGAAAAATATTTTCTTATAGATAATGGGTTCAGGGTGATGCATCCCAAAACCTTATAACGAAGGCAAATCGGATACCCAAAACTCCGAGGAAATGTTAGAGGCAATGAAGTTAAAATTGACTCGATCACTCAAATCAAGTCTGGATCCTTGGTAGATCATCAAAAGATATTACCATTAGGTGTAAAATTGATCTACAGAGAAAGATTAGTGTAGATTAGAAATGTAGAGACATTCAAGCTAGATTAGTGGCAAAAGATTAATAGTCAGGATGAAGGCATTGACTATCAAGATACTTTTTTGCCAGTAGCTATGCTAAAATCCATCTGCACATTGGCTTGCTATTATAGTTCTATTTTGATTATAAAAGATGGCAATGATATGAAAATGGGGCGTGTTCTAAATGGATAAAAACCTGAAGGAACGATATCATATATGGACAACAGCCGCTAATTTCACATCCAGTGATCGCTGATCATATAAGTTTGCAAACTGCAAAGGTCTATATATGAACTTAAGCAAACATATCAGAGCTGAGAATACTCATTTTAATTGATGTGAGTCAAATTTATTTGGTTTCATCAAAAATAAGAAGGAACCATGTATCTTCGAAAAGGTCTAGTGGGAGCATTGTTTGTCTTCCTCTTATTGGTACGGGATGATATCCTTTCTTATTGGGAATTGATATTCCCATGCTTGACCATAGTTTAAAATATAGTTATCAAAGAATTTTCATTGAAAGACCTAGAGAAGCATCCTATATTCTACGGAATTAAGGTCTATAGAGATAGATCCGAATAGGATGCTAGGACTTTCATAGAAGAGTACATAGAGGAAGTGCAAAGAGGTTTAGCAGGAAACTCTTAAAGAAGGAATTAGTACCCTTAGACATGGCATTCACTTCCATGATGATTGTGTCCATAGCACACCTGAGAAAATACAAATGCCATAAGCAAGATCCCTTAATCCTCAGCAATAGGGAGCTTCATGTATGCCATGTTATGTCACACAGACTGATTATAGCCCATGCGGGTGGAGGTCACGAGCAATATCAGTCAAACCAGGTGAAAGAGACACTGGACTTCTGTGAAATGTATCCTTAAGTACGTTGAGAGAACATAAGATATGTTGTTGATTTTTGGTAATGAAGAACTTCAAGTCACAAGGATATACCAAACATGGATTTTATGTGTGATGTAGAATGATCAATAAGTTGACCATCTGAGAGTCTGGTTTATATGTAGATAGTGGTGCTATCAGTATGGAAGAATCTAAGCAGACAGTGTGGAATAGCAAATCCACCATGGAAGCAGAATACTCTGCTGCACATAGAAAGTTGCGAAAGGAGGCAATTCTAGTAACAAAAATTTGCTAATAAGAGATCGAAGTGATGCCTATCAGATGCCACTCACTCGATATACTGGCAATAATAATGATGCTATAGCTTCTGCTAAGGAGCCAAGGTCTTATCAAAAATCCAAAGCACACGAAGCGGTGATACCACCTCATCCGTGATTACCTTGAGAAGGGTTACGTCGAGGTCAAGAGAGTCGACTCCATAGATAATGCGGCAGACCCACTCACAAAGCCATTGGGCTAGCAGAAGATTGAAGCCTACCTTGAGAAGATGAGACTTAGATATATAGTGTTAGATATATGTGCCCTAGAAGCCAGAATTGACTGACACTTGTAATACACTTCTAGGGGCAAAATTGTAATTTTGACTATAATTTAATGAAATGGGTTATTTTCTATCACACATGTGTATTTAGTGTCTGTGATACATCCTTTGAGTTAATGGTAATGATAATTCATATTTTCAAGAGTTGAAAATTTAAGACATGAATAATCATTATTAACTCATAAACAGCTCCCGACCGTAGGATCATCACGAGGATGGTGATTGATCCGGAAGGTTGGTGTACGATCGCTTCTCTGTAGTAGATGAGTCTTGAGTCTACGGTGTGGAGACACCGAAGCGAGAGTACAGTACTTGTAGAGAACGAGGGCACTGAGCGTGACCACCTCGAGTAGTCATTAGGAAGTCTACCTTCTCGTCAATGACTGACTCGATGCTGCAGTAGTGTGTCTGGTTCTTTTGACCTGAGATGCATCGGCAGTTTCATCTTGAGGGTGTTATAGTTTGACTACACCATTACTCAGTCTCCTAGCCATATGGAAACCCTGAGGTGTATGTTGGCTATATAGCATGTTCATTGTAGGAACTGGTTGCATCAGATGGGAATCTATCTACCTCGGTGTAGAGGAGGTGAGCGCCTATGATGATCATGAAATCAAGTCCAGAAATCCATGGCCATGTAGAGTGAAATAATAGAAAGAGTTTCTATTTAGATTTTCACATTGGACTCGAATCGAATGATTACATCATATGAGAAACTAGGGTTTGACGATCACCTTAACCCTAATCTGATCGGGCTCAAGATAGAAGAACTGAATCACACAGGTAGCTGCACCAAGAGGTTCAATTTCAGCCCTGATGGGTTGCTGACCATATACTGCTAGGTGTCACTGGTGGATTTGGAGCAATTAGAATGATTTAGATGATCGATCATATCAACTGTTCGAAATCAGAAGAGTTCTACATCCATCGAAAGGAGTTTCGATGATTCTATGATAGAGATCAATGACATATCCCATTACCATACAGAACTGAACCTAACTGGGTCACACAACAAGGGTTTGAATCTGGTGATCATCATTGAATGATCTAGTTCAATTGATCTGAATGAGATTCAATTAGGTTCAAGGAAATCGTGCTAGCACTCGATTTGACCTAACGTTTCTTCTTGCTATCACAAATAAGTTGTCCTAACTGAGCCAAAAGGGGTTTGTGCTCAATCAGAGGCCTTCATAATGGTCTGACTGGAGGTTGTTCCAAGTCAGAATAGGTGTCTTATTTGTAAGACATTACCTGCCATTTTTGGTCCACCTGCCATTTCTTGTTCTTTGACTTTGGTCAAAAGTCTACCTTTGACTGTCAAACATTGACCATTCATCCTTTTGACTTTTGAACCACATGTCATGCACCTATTGGAGAGCTGTGGGGGCTTGTCCCCCTGCTAGAACCTGGCAAGGAGAAGGGCGCACGCCAAGGTGGCGTGAGCCCAGGTAGGAGGCGCTAGGAGTCCTTGTTGGACAAGGACTCCACCTCCCTTTTGGATTCCCAATCAGAGTTCTACTAAAGAAATCCAGTTTGACTGGTCTTAGCGCCCTCTAAGGAGGAATCCAGGGGTCTCTATTCCAACCAATCAGATTTAAGATCTGATTACAAAGGGTTGTGATTGATTTGAGAGGAAGAGGAGTTGGATCACAAGAGGTCTATAAATAAAGACCCTACGCCCAACCCTACTAATTCTAATTGAATGGAATGAGAAACCCCACCCAAGGCTGCCTCTCCCCTCCTTCTCCATGCCATAGCTTCTTCTCCCTCTTGTCTCCACGTCCATAAGGTGTTTTGGACTTAGGTTGGTGCGATTCAGATCAGGAAAGGCGATCAAAAGCAAGAAGGCTGCGCTGCTGCAAAAAGGACAACTGCCAGATCTTCAAAAGAGTTTTGAAGATCCTCCAGATCAGATCCAGATCTGATTTTTGGAGGTGTGATAGAGAAGAAGAGGATCTCCAGATCCAACCCGACTGGATACCGGTAGAGGCCAGGCGCTTGCGTCGCTAAGATCCAGAACCTTCCGCTGCAAACAGGATCATCAACAGGATAATAGGATTACCCAGATCAGGTAAATTAAATTTGATTTAATTTATCTTATTTTATTTTATTTATTAAAATAATAAGAATCAGATCTGAAACATATCAAGATCTGATTGAGATCAAGAGAAAATTTTTGAAATATATCTCTTGATCTAATCAGATCTGGATGAACCTGGACCGGGAAATCAGGATTTCCCTTCAACTAGTATCAGAGCAAGATTCTAAATTGTTTAGATCTGATTTTAATTTTATTTTAATTAGAAAATAAAGTGATTTCATATGTCACATGAGATGTGATCAGATCTGAAATCAAAAAAATTAAAATTAAATGATTTGGATCTAGAACATGAAGATAATGCAATGGACTAGTTCTAAGAATAGAATAGTTCTATAGAATAGTTTTGCATGTCTTTGATTTAATCTGATTAAATCATATTTTAATCTTCTTATTTACTATTTTCTGATATTATAAGTGTTATAATAACATCTGATAAACAGCAAATAAAAATTATTAATTTTAAATATCATATGAGATATGATTGATGCATGTCTAGACTAGTTGTAGAATAGTTCTACATAATTGTCTAGATTAGAATTTATTTTGATTAGATCATTTAAATCTAATTTTTTAGATTATTATGAGATAATTGAGATCTGAAAACATGCATGATTTGATACATGAGATGTATGCAAAATATGCCTTGAATTAGATCTAAATTTATATATGAGATATATGATATAGATCTATAACTGTTTTGTAGATTTACATGTTCCTGATTAAGGCGTTCCTCTTGGCCGTTCCGGTCATAAGAACGAAGAAGGGTTTGAAGGCCCTCTCTTTCCATTCGATGGGTGTTCTTATGATGTGTTAGGGGTGCTTGCGTGTTCTCCTTAATCAGAAACCCAAAACTTACTTTCTGCAAAACCCTAGATCCTGAAATCCTAGAGATTTTTGTGCATATTTTGTTTATGAACCCAACTTAATTAAGAATTAAGTTTATGAATATTAATTAGGTCTAAAATTGAGAATTTCAGACTAAGACATATTTATAATACTGGGTTCGGGCTTGGGTAGCTCAATTAGGTCTAAGCAGTTGATCAAACCGAATCAAGAGTTGGTTAGATGGGATCAACAATGCTTAAATTGACCAGCCTAATAGGATTAAGTCTGGGTCAAGATGGGAGTCACGATCAAGCAAGACCTAATTAGGCTTAGAGGTTAGAGGTCTGGATTTAGGCTAACCCAATTGGTTCTGACTCAATATTTGGTGTCTAAGGTAAGTTTGGGCACAGACGACCGACTGTTTTTAATTGGAAGCCTACTCGACCTGAATGCGTTCTTGTGCGAGTTAACGGCATATTCCTTCCACCGATCTTACTTACCTGGCCATATCTGTTGACACAGTTCTGATCTGAGGTGGTCAATAATCCGAGCTGACCCATGCCACTAGGTTAGTCATAATTGTTATTACTAAGCCAAGTCTAGTTTAATGAGACCTGAATCAATTCTCCTAAGAAAGATTAAGTCCGAGGTCTTCCACCATTGTAGACGTGCGGGCCCTTCCCGGGGTTGATTGTTCTCGACTGGATATAGTGGCTCAGTTGCACCGGGAAGATGCAACCATGTCTATTAGGCATTGGATGCTATGGGCTGGAGGATGAGTTGGGCTCAATATTTCGGATACGGTGAGAGACCCAATTAGGAACCCAGTCTATGCAAATGGTGGGTCTGACTTAACTAAGGAGTGGATCAATATTCTGGATACGGTGAGATTCGTGAATTAGAGATCAAGTTTGGGTGCACCATGATTAGAGAATCATTGAACAAGAGTTGTTCACTCATTGGCTAACCCATCACCAATAACTGTTAGGTGAGGTGATGAGTCAGTTGGTGAGACCGCACCACCCACTAGAAATCATCAATCGCAGAGATTTTCGCATCTCTACAAAGGGAGTGTAGGGATCCGAGAAAATAGTGGAAGTTAATTTGTTTAAAAATAAAATCCCTAAATAAATTGGTCAAGTCAAAATTAATAGTATCTAACTAGAATCTTTGACTCTCTACAGGAAAATGTCTGCGTTCCAACCCACTGGCCACGTATCCTAGACACACATAGACTGACTGGACCCAATTATAAAGATTGGCTCAGGAACTACAAAATTGTTTGGGTTCAGAGAAGTTAACACATGTTTTGGACCAGGACCTCCCACCTTACCAGTCATCCATCCACTGAACAG
The DNA here is from genome assembly GCA_006176705.1 of Cocos nucifera. Lineage (NCBI taxonomy): Eukaryota > Viridiplantae > Streptophyta > Magnoliopsida > Arecales > Arecaceae > Cocos > Cocos nucifera. The sequence goes on along the minus strand of QRFJ01003137.1, from coordinate 95,255 downwards.
AGAGCGTCTCTGGAAAAATGGATTGACGAAGACAATAAGGCCAGATACTACATGTTGGGCTCGATGTCTGATGAGCTTCAGCACCAACATGAAGATATCGGGACTGCTCACCAAATGTTGGCTCACCTGCAAGGAAATGTTTGGTGAACAGAGTCGCGCAGCCAATATCAAGTCACAAAATGACTTTTTAAGGCTAAAGATGCAGTTGATGGCAGTCAGTCCAAGATCACTGTCTTGACAATGATCAAGGACATGAAGAGAGCTTGAGAAGCTCGGTGTGAAGTTGGACTTGGATCTTGCAGAATGATATTATTCTGCAATCCTTGACTGATGCAATATTGGGCAATTCATCATGAATTACCACATGTATAAACTTCAGAATTCCTTGGCCGAGTTGATGAATATGCTTGGTTACCGCTGAGCTTCTATGAAAGGTTCTAAAGGCTCAGTTCTTGCTATGGAACGGACTTCTTCCAAAAGAAAGTCTTATGGAAAGAAAAAGAAGTCTGTGAAAAAGCAAAGGTAGAAGGATCAAAGAAGAAGAAGGCAGAATCGAAGAAAAAGGCCGATGGCAAAGGAAAGTATTTCCATTGCAACAGCGACGGCCATTGGAAGCGAATCTGCCCTACTTACCTGGCCACCCTGAAGAACAAGAAGGAAGGTCCTTCTGAGGTATGCTCGTATTGAGTCTAACCTTACGGTTTCTTCTGCATCCAGTTGGGTGCTTGACTCTGGTTCTAGTGCTCATCTGTGCACTTCCATTACAGGGTCTTGAGGATAGCAGGAGGCTGAGGATGGAGACATGATCTACGCGTGGTAATGGAGCAAGAGTTGCTTAGCAGTAGCCGTGGGAACATACCCTCTGCGATTACCAATCTGGTTTAGACTGTAGTTTTAAAAGACTGTTATTAGTGTGCCTGCAGCTAGCAGGAATTTGATTTCTGTTTCATGCTTAGCAGCAAGAAGGTTATGTGATCACCTTCTTAAGACCATTGTAACATTCTTTATGAAAGAAATAAAATTGCAAATGGTTTCCTTGTTAATGGTCTTTATCAGTTGCATATTGATGTACCTATTTTAACTATCGAGCAAAACATGAATGCCAAACGACCTAGGGATAGTCAAATGACAGATATCTATGGCACCTGAGATGGGTCATATAAGCAGAAATAGGATTAACAAATTGGAGAAAAATGGGCTATTGAGTCCATTGACTTTTGAGTCATATCCAACTTGTGAATCTTGTCTTCAAGGCAAAATGACTAAACTCCTTTTGTTGGACATGGGGAGAGGGCCACAGATCTCCTTGCCCTAGTACATACTGATGTGTGCGCCCATTCGATGTGCCGGCTAGAGGAATTTTGTCTACTTCATTATCTTTATCGATGATCTGTCTAGGTATGGGTATGTGTATCTTATGAGACACAAGTCTGAAGTCTTTGAAAAGTTCAAAGAATTCAGACATGAAGTAGAAAAACAAACTAGAAAACCCATTAAGGTTCTTCGATCAGATCGAGGAGGTGAATACCTTAGCTGGGAATTCTCAGACTATCTTAAGGAAAATGGCATAGTCTCTCAATGGACTCCACCAGGAACACCTCAACTCAACGGGGTTTCAAAATGGAGAAATCGAACTCTATTGGATATGGTTCGATCCATGATGAGCTTCACAGACCTCCCAGATTTTCTTTGGGGAACATTCATTATTAACTTCAATCTATTTACTGAATAGGTTCCCTCTAAAAACCGTTCCTACCACACCGTATGAGATATGGCACGGTAAGAAACCAAGTCTGAGTCATCCAGAATTTGGGGTTGTCCGGCTTTATGTCAAAAGACAACAAGTGGACAAGTTAGAATTTAGGTCCCTTAGAGCTCGATTCATAGGATAAATCCAAAGAGTCATTAGGATACTATTTCTACATTCTAGAAGACCACAATGTGATTGTGGTCGACATGCATATTTCTTTGAAAATAGTTTATTCAAGATAGTGGCATTGGAAAGCAGATTAAGCTTGATGAGAAAGTCTCACAAGCAGAAAGAGCTAAGGACCAAGTGGAACCAAATCCAGGTTGAGCCAATAAGAAACTACCTCCTCCACCTCGTAGATCGAAAAAGAGTTTCCCATCCCCTGAAAGATACTTAGTATTATTTCAGAGGACGTAGAGAAAATATTCCTCGGTAAATGGTGCTCATGGAGATGACCCAAACCTACAACGAGCGAGTATCAGATATCGACTCCGAAAAATGGCTTGAGGCAATGAGTTCAGAGATCGACTCGATGCACTCAAACCAAGTCTGGACCTTGGTAGATCCACCAGAGGTATAGTACCTATTGGGTGTAAATGGATCTTTCAGAGAAAGATTGGTGCAGATGGAATGTGCAGACATTCAAGGCTAGACTGTGGCAAAAGGTTATAGTCAACGCAAGGCATTGACTTCAAGGATACCTTTTTTCTCGGTAGCTATGCTAAAATCCATCGCGACATTGCTTGCCGTCAGCCTATTTCGATTATGAAATATGGCAAATGGACGTGAAAACGACATTCCTAAATGGATATCTTGAGGAAGATATCTATATGGAACAGCCGCTAGGTTTCACATCAATGATACTGATCACAAGGTTTGTAAAGCTGCAAAGGTCCCATATATGGACTTAAGCAAGCATCTCGGAAGTGTGGAAACACTCGTTTTCAATATGTGGATCAAAAAGTTTGGTTTCAACAAAAATGAGAGGAACCATGTGTTTTCAAAAGGGTCAGGGAGCGCTGTTGTCTTCCTCGTATTATACGTGGATGACTTCCTCCTTATTAGGAATGATATTCCCATGTTGACATCAGTCAAGATGTGTTGTCTAGGAATTCTCCATGAAAGACCTAGGTGAAGCATCCTTTATTCTAGGAATTAAGGTCTATAGGGATAGACCGAATAGGATGCTAGGACTTTCACAGAAAATGTACATAGAGGAAGTACTAAAGAGGTTTAGTATGGAAAACTCTAAGAGGGATTAATACCCTTCAGACATGGTATCATCTTTCCAAGAAGATGTGCCCAGCACACCTGAGGAAATAGAACGCATGAGCAAGATCCCTTATGCTTCTGCAATAGGGAGCCTCATGTATGCCATGCTATGTACACGACCTGATATAGCCCATGCTGTGAGTGTCACAAGCAGATATCAGTCAAATCCAGGTGAAGAACACTGGACTTCTGTGAAATGTATCCTTAAGTACTTGAGAAGAACTAAGGATATGATGTTGGTCTTTGGTAATGGAGAACTCCAAGTTCAGGATACACAGACTCGGACTTCATGTCTGATATAGATGATTGAAAGTCGACATCTGGTAGACTGTTTGTGCTGAAAGAGTTCCTAGCAAACGGTGATACCATCTCATCCGCGATTACCTTGAGAAAGGTTACGTTGAGGTCAAGAGAGTCAACTCCATAGATAATGTGGCAGACCCACTTACAAAGCCGTTGGGACAACAGAAGATCGAAGCCCACCTTGAGAAGATGGGACTTAGACTTGTAGCCAATTGGCTTTAGGACAAGTGGAGATTGTTAGATATATGTGCCCTAGAAGCCAGAATTGGCTGACACTTGTAATACACTTCTAGGGGCAAAATTGTAATTTTGACTATAATTTAATGAAATGGGTTATTTTATCACACATGTGTATTTAGTGTCTGTGATACATCCTTTGAGTTAATGGAATGATAATTCATTATTTTCAAGAGTTGAAAATTTAAGACATGAATAATCATTATTAACTCAAAATAGCTCCCGACGTAGGATCATCACGAGGATGGTGATTGATCCGGAAGGTTGGTGTACGATCGCTTTCTCTGTAGTAGATGAGTCTTGAGTCTACGGTGTGGAGACACCGGAGCGAGAGTACAGCTACTCGTTAGAGAACGAGGGCACTGAGCGTGACCACCTCGAGTAGTCATTACGGAAGTCGTACCTTCTCGTCAATGACTGACTCAATGCTGCAGTAGTGTGCTGTTCTTTGACTGAGTGCATCGGCAGTTCACCTTGAGGGTGTTATAGTTTGACTACACCATTACTCCGGTCTCCTAGCCATATGGAACCCTGAGGTGTATGTTGGCTATAGCGATGTTCATTGTAGGAACTGGATTGCATCAAGATGGGATCTATCTACCTCGGTGGTAGAGGAGTAGCCCTATGATGATCATGAGAATCAAGTCCAGAAATCCATGGCCATGGTAGAGTGAAATAATAGAAAGAGTTTCTATTTAGATTTTCACATTGGACTCGAATCGAATGATTACATCATATGATAGAGATAGTTTGACGAGTTCACCTTAACACTATCTGATCGGGCTCAAGATAGAAGACATGAATCACACAGGTAGCTGCACCAAGAGGTTCACATTCAGCTCTGATGGGTTGCCACCATATACTGCTAGGTGTCACTGGTGGATTTGGGAGCAATTAGAATGATTTAGATGATCGATCATTCTAGCTGTTTCGAATCAGAAGAGTTCTATCCATCGGAAAGGAGTTTCGATGATGTCTATGATAGAGATCATGACAAATCCAATTACCATACAGAACTGAACCAACTGGGTAACACAAACAAGGGTTTTGAATCTGGTTGATCATCAATTGAACTGATCTAGTTCAATTGATCTGAATGAGATTCAATTAGGTTCAAGGAAATCGTGCTAGCACTCGATTGAACCTAACGTTCTTCTTTTACTATCACAAATAAGTTGTCCTGACTGAGCCAAAGGAGTTTGTGCTCAATCAGAGGCCTTCATATGGTCTGACTGGAGGTTTTCCAGTCAGAATAGGTTGTCTTATTTGAAGACATTACTGCCATTTTTGGTCACCTGCCATTTCTTGTTCTTTGACTTTGGTCAAAAGTCTACCTTTGACTGGTCAAACGTTGACCATTCATCCTTTGACTTTTGACCACATGTCATGCACCTATGGAGAGCTGTGGGGGCTTGTCCCCTACCAGAACCTGGCAAGGAGAAGGGCGCACGCCAAGGGTGCGTGTAGCCAAGTAGGAGGCGCCTAGGAGTCCTTGTTGGACAAGGACTCCACCTCCCTTTTGGATTCCAATCGGAGTTCTACTAAGAATCCAGTTTGACTGGTCTTAGGCGCCTCTAAGGAGGAATCCAGGGTCTCTATCCAATCAATCAGATTTTAGATCTGATTTCACAAAGGGTGGTGATTGGTTGAGGAGGAAGAGGAGTTGGATCAAAGGCATATAAAAAGACCCTCGCCACCCCTAATTCTAAGTGAATGGAATTGAGAAACCCCGCACCCCAAGGCTGCCTCTCCCCTCCTTCTCCATGCAATATCTTCTTCTCCCTTGCTCTCCATGTCCAAGAAAAATGGTATTTTGGACTTAAGGTTGGTGCCATTAACAGATCAAGGAAGGCGATCGAAAGCAAGAAGGCTGCGCTGCTGCAAAGGACGACTGCAGATCTCAAAAGAGGTTTGAAGATCCTCCAGATCAGATCCAGATCTGATTTTTGGAGGGTGATAGAGAAGAAGAGGATCTCCAGATCCAACCGAGTGGATACCGGTAGAGGCCAGGCGCTTGCGTGGCTAAGATCCAGAACCTTCCGCTGCAAATAGGATCATCAACAGGATAATAGGATTACCCAGATCAAGTAAATTAAATTTGATTTAATTTATCTTGTTTTATTTTATTTATTAAAATAATAAGAATCAGATCTGAAACATATCAAGATCTGGTTGAGATCAAGAGAAAATTTTTGAAATATATTCTTGATCTAATCAGATCTGGACGAACCTGGACCGAGAAATCAGGATTTTCCTTCATATAGCCAATTGGCTTTAGGTCAAGTCGGAGTTTGTTAGATATGTATGCCCTAGAAGCCAGAATTGGTTGACACTTGTTATACACTTCTAAGAGCAAAATTATAATTTTGATTATAAATAATAAAATAGATTATTTTCTATCATAATGTGTATTTAGTGTCTGTGATTACATCCTTTAAGTTAATGGTAATGATAATTCTTATTTTCAAGAGTTGAAAATTTAAGACATGAATTTTCATTATTAACTCATAAAATGCTTCCGACCATAGGATCAATCATAAGACGATAATTGATCTAGAAGGGTTGGTTGATAAATCGCTTCTTTATAGTAGATGAGTCTTGAGTCTATGGTAGTAGAGAAACCGGAGCCAAGAGTATATGTATTCACTAGAGAACGAGGGCACTGAGCATGATCATCTCGAGCAGTCATAAGAAAGTCTACCTTCTCATCGATGACTGGCTCGAAGTTGCATTCTTTGACCTGAGGTGCATTGATAGTTCCCCTTAAGGGTGTTATAGTTTGACTACACCATGACTCGATCTCCTAGCCATTCAGAATCCTGAGGTGTATGTTGGCTATAGCATGTTCATTGTAGGAATTGGATTGCACCAAGAGAAAATCTACCTACCTCGGTAGATGAGGAGTAGCCCTATGATGATCATGAGAATCAAGTCCATAAGCCCGTGGCCATGGTAGAGTGTAATAATAGAAAGAGTTTCTATTAGGTTTCTCACACCGAACTTGAATCAAATGATTAAATCATATGATAGAAATTAGGGTTTGACGAGTTCACCTTAACCCTAATCTGATCGGAGCTCAAGATAGAAGAACTTAATAACACATGTAACTGCACCAAGAGGTTCATTTTTAGTTTTGATGGGTTGCCACCATATACTGCTAAGTGTCACTAGTGGATTTTGGGAGGAATTAGAATGATTTGGATGATCGATCATTCTAGTTATTTGAATCAAAAAAGTTTTGATCCATCGGAAGGTATTTCGATGATATCAATGATAGAGATCGTGACATATCTCATTATCATATAGAACTGAATCTAACTAGATCATACAAATAAGGGTTTGGATTTAGATATCATCAATTAGACTAACTCAGTTCAATTGATTTGAATTAGATTCAATTAGGCTCAAGAAATCGTGCTAGCACACGATTGAGCCTAATGTTCTTCTTCTACAATCATTAAATGTTATCTCGACTGAGCCAAATATTTTTGTGCTCACTTAGGTACCTTCACTTAATTTGACTGGAGCTTGTCTAGGTCAGAAAAGGATTGTCTTAGTTTATGAGATAAATTTGAGACAACACCTACCATTTTTCGTCACCTGCTAATTCTTATTTTTTGACTTTGGTCAAACGTTGACCTTTGACACTTAGACATCTGCCCATGTATCATGCTCCCATAGGAGAGCAGATAGGGGCTTGTCCCCTTGCTAGAAAGAAGAAATAAGAGGGTGCATGCCTAGGGAGGCATGCGCCTAAGGATAGGGATGCCTGGAGTTCCATACAGATGGGACTCTAGGTTGCTTCTTGGAATCAGACTAGGTGGCGCCAAGGGACTCTGCTTTGATCAATCTTGGTGCCACCTAAGGGAGTTGGAGAGGGACTCTCATCTAATTAGATTAGGTGATGTCATCCCACTAATTAGATTTAGATCTGATTGCATGAAGAGATGTGATTGGCCGAGATGATGTGGCACTACATGGTGCAGCAGGGTCTATAAAAATCTTATATACGCCTAGCTTTTGAGAAGCTCTTCCTTAGCCCACACCATATTGCTTTCTCCCTCTCTCCTCCATGCTTATCATAGATTCTCTCTCTCTTCTCCATGCCTAAGAGGTTTTGGGCTTCAGTTTGGTGCGATCCAGGCAAGAGAAAGGCGACAAGAAAGGAAGAAGGCAGCACTGCTGCAAGAGACGACATCGAATCTTCAAAAGTTATTTTGAAGACCTTCAAGACCAGATCTAGATTTGATCTTTAGAGGATAGATCGAGAAGGAGGAGATATCCAAATTCTATCTGAGTGGATATCGGTAGAGGCTAGGTGATTGCGTGGCTGCATACAGAACCTCAAGCAATCAGCAGGATCATCACAGGATAATTAGACTACCCAAGAACAAGATATGAATTAAATATAATTTAATTTACTTTTATTTTATTTTATTAGATCTATTAAGTTAGATCTAAAATGTGTCAAATTTGATTTAGATCTAAGAGAAAAATTTTTGAAATATTCCTCTTGATCAAATCAGATCTGATCGATCCTGACTTGGAAAATAGGTTTTTCCCTTCAACTACATTGAGAGGTTCATTTTTAGTTTTGATGGGTTGCCACCATATACTGTTGGGTGTCACTGGTAGATTTTGGGAGCAATTAGAATGATTTGGATGATCGATCATTCTAGTTATCTGAATCAAAATTTTTTTCGATCCATCTAAAGGTATTTTGATGATGTCGATGATAGAGATTGTGACATATCTCATTACCATACAGAACTGAACCTATCTAGGTCACACAAATAAAGGTTTGAAACTGGATATCATCAATTGAACTAATCCAATTCAATTGATTTGAATTAGATTCAATTAGGTTTAAGAAAATCATGCTAGCACACGATTATGCCTAATGTTCTTCTTCAATAATCATCAAAAGTTATCTCGATTGAGCCAAATATATTTGGGCTAGCTCAGGTACCTTTACTTGCTTTGACTAGAGCTTCTCTAGGTCAGAAAAGGATTGTCTTAATTTATGAGATAAATTTAAGATAAAAGCTACCATTTTCCATCACCTGCTAATTCTTGTTTTTTGACTTCGATCAAACGTTGACCTTTGACACTTAGATATCTGTCCATATGTCATGCACCCATAGGAGAGCAGATGGAGGTTTGTCCTCCTTCTAGAAAAAGAAAAAGAGGGGGTGCATGCCTAGGGAGGCATGCGCCCAATGATAATGATGCCTGGAGTCCCATACAGATGGGACTCAAAGTTGCTTCATGGTATCAAACAAGGTGACGCCAAAGACTCTACTTTTACCAGTCTTGGCATCACCTAAGGATGTTTGAGATGGCTCTCATTTGATTGGATCAAGTGATATCACCCCATCAATCAGATTTAGATCTAATTATATGTAGAGATGTGATTGGCCTGGATGATGTGGCACTGCATGGCGCAGTAGGATCTATATAAACCCTATATGCACCTAGGTTTTAAAGAGCTCTCCCCTTACCGATGCCATATAGCTCTCTCTCCTCTCTTCCATGCCTATTTCTAATTCTTTCTCTCCTCTCCACACCCAAGAAGGTTTGGGCTCAAGTTTGGTGCGATCTAGGTAATAGAAAGGCGATAAGAAAGGAAGAAGACAGCACTGCTGCAAGAGATGACATCAGATCTTCAAAAATTATTTTGATGATCTTCAAGATCAGATCTAGATCTAATCTTTAGAGAAAAGATTAAGAAGGAGAAATTCTCTAGATCCTACCTGAGTGGATACTGGTAGAGGTCAGGCGATTGCGTGGCTGCATCCAGAACCGCAGCAAATTAGCAGGATCATCATAGGATAATAAGATTACCCAAGAACAAGGTATAAATTAAATTTGATTTAATTTAATTTAATTTAATTTATTAGATTTATTAAATTAGATCTAAAAAGTATCAAATCTAATTTAGATCTAAAAATTTTTTTTTTGAAATATTTCTCTTTGTCAAATCAGATCTGAACGAACCTGATCCGAAAAATAAGATTTTCTCTTCAACTGGTATTGGAGCCAGGTTCCCATAAATAATTTAGATTTAATTTTAATTTATTTTTGATCTAATAATTAGATGATTTTAGATATCATATGAGATATAATTAGGTATAAAATTAGAAAAAAATTAGAAATTAAATAATTTAGATCTAAGTTGTATAAGATGCATGACTAGTTATAGAATAGGATTGTTCTATGTATAGTCTTGCATGATCATAATTTAATTTGATTAAGTTATAATTTTTAGATCTATTTATTTATTATTTTTTGATATTATAAATATTATAATAAGATATAAAAAATAAAAAGTAAAATTATTTAATTTTTGGTTCATATAAGATATGATGAATGCATGTTTAGACTAGTTGTAGAATAGTTCTATATAATTATCTAGAATAAAATTTATTTTAATATGATCAATTTAAATTTAATTTTTTAGATGATTATGAGATAATTTAGATCTAGAAACATGCAGGATATGATACATGAGATGTATGTAAAATGTGTTTATAATTAGATCAATTTTTACATATGAGATATATGATGTAGATCTAACTATTTTTGTAGTTTTCATATTTCTGATTAAGGCATTTTTCTTGACCGTCCGATCATAAGAATAAAGTAGAATTTAAATGCCCTCTCCTTTCATTCGATGGGGTGTTTTTATGATGTGTTGGGGTGCTGTGCGTTCGTCCTTAATCAGAAATCAAAAAACTTATTTTCTACAAAACCCTAGATCCTTAAACCCTAGGATTTTATTTACATATTTTGTTTGTGAATCCTAAACTTAATTGAGAATTAAGATTATGAAATATGCTAAGTCTAAAAATTAAAAATTTTTAGATTTAAGACATATTCATAAAATTGGGTTCGGGCTGGGGTAGCTCAATTAGGTCTAAGCGATTGATCAAACCGAATCAAGAGTTGGTTAGATGGGATCAAGAGTGCTTAAATTGACTAGTCTAATAGGATAAAGTCTAGGTCAAGATCGAGTCACGTGAGTGATCGATCAAGCTAAGACCTAATTAGGCTCAGTGGTTAGAGTCTGGGTTGTAGGCTAATCTGATTGGTTCTAGCTTAATAATTTGATGTCTAAGATAAGTTTAGCAAATACGATCGACTAGTTTTTAATTAGAAGCTACTCAACTTGAATGCGTTCTTGTCGAGTTAATGGCACATCCCTTCCATCGGTCTCACTTACCTGGCTATATTTGTTGGCTCAGTCTTGATCTAAGGTGGCCAATAATCTGAGCTAACCCATGCTACTAAGTTAGTCATAATTATTATGGCTATTGTAAGTCCAGTTTAATGAGACCTAAATCAAATCTCCCTAAGAAAAGATTAAGTCTAAGGTCTTCCATCATTGTAGATGGGTGGGCCCTTTTCGGGGTTGATTATTCTCGACTGGTTATAGTGGTTCAATTGCATTAGAAAGACGCAACCATGTCTATTAGGCATTAGATGCTATAGGCTGGAGGATGGATTGGGCTCAATATTTTGGATATGGTGAGAGATCTAATTAAGAATCCAATCTGTGCAAATGGTGTGTCTAACTTAACTAAGGAGTGAATCAATATTTCGAGTATGATGAGATTCATGAATTAGAGATCAAGTTTAGATGAACCATGATTAGAGAATCATTGAATAAGAGTTGTTCACCCATTGACTAACCCATCACCAATAATTGTTAGGTGAGGTGATGAGTCAGTTGGTGGGATCGCACCATCCACTAGAAATAATTAATCATAAAGATTTTTGCATCTTCATTGAGGAACTGTAGGGATCCAAAAAAATAGTGTTAGCTAATTTATTTAAAAAATAATTTTTTTTAAATAAATTGGTCAAGTCTTAATTACAATATCTAACTAAAAATTTTAACTCTCTAAAGAAAAATGTCTGCCTCCAATCCATTAGCATGTATCCTGGACACAAATAGACTGATCGATTTTAATTATAAGGATTGACTTTGGAACTTCAAAATTATTTTATGTTCTGAGAAGTTAACTCATGTATTGGATTAGGACCCCCCCCACCTTATCAGTCCATCCATCTGCTAAACAGAGAGTGTCTCTTGATAAGTGGATGGACGAAGATAAAATGATCAGATACTGCATGTTGGGCTCGATGTCTGATGAGCTTCAGTGCCAACATGAAGATATCAGAATGGCCCACCAAATATTGACTCACCTATAAGAGGTGTTTGATGAACAAAGTCATGTAGCCAAGTATCAAGTCACTAAACGACTATTCAAGGCTAAAATGCATGATGGGTAGTTAGTCCAAGATTATTGTCTGATGATGATCAAGGATTTGGAAGAGCTTGAGAAGCTCGAAGTGAAGCTGGACCTGGTTCTACGGAATGATATAATTCTGCAATCTTTAACTGATGCATATGGACAGTTCATCATGAACTACCATACGCATAAACTTGAAAATTCTCTGGCCAAGCTTATGAACATGCTGGTTACTGCTGAGCATTCTATGAAAGATTCTAAAGGCCCAGTGCTTCCTATGGAATGGACTTCTTCCAAGAGAAATTCTTTTGGAAAGAAGAAGTCTATAAAAAGGCAAAAGGTGGAAGGAGGAAAGAAAAAGAAGGCAGAGTTAAAGAAGAAGACCGCTGACAAAGAAAAGTATTTTCATTGCGACACTGACGGCCACCGGAAGCAAAACTATCCTACTTACCTGGCCAACCTAAAGAATAAGAAGGAGGCAGGTCCTTCTGGTGATATGCTCATTATTGAGTCTAACCTTATGATTTCTTCTGCATCTAGTTGGGTGCTTGACTCTGGTTCTTGTGCTTATTTGTGCACTTCCATGCAGGGTCTTGAGGATAGCAAGAGGTTGAGGAATGGTGAGATAATCCTATGCATTGAAAATGGAGCAAGGATTGCTGCTGTGGCCATAGGAACATATCCTCTTCGACTACCATCTAGTTTACACTTAGTATTAAAGGACTGTTATTATGTGCCTGCAGCAAATAGGAATTTGATTTTTGTTTCATACTTAGCACTAGAAGGCTATGTAATTAATTTTCTTAAGGATCGGTGTAACATTCTTTATGAAAGAAATAAAATTGCAAGTGATTTTCTTATTAATGATCTTTACCAGTTACACATTGATGTATCTATATTTAATATCAAGCAAAATGTGAATGCCATAAGAACAAAATGACCTAGGGATAGTCCAAATGATAGGTATCTATGGCACTTAAGACTAGATCATATAGCAGAAGATAGGGTTAACAAATTTGAGAAAATCAAACTATTGAGTCCGTTGACTTTCGAGTCATATCCAATTTATGAATATTATCTTCATGGTAAAATGACTAAGCTCCCTTTTGTAGAAAATGGGGAAAGGGCCACGGATCTACTTGCCCTAGTACATACTGATGTCTGCGGCCCATTTGATGTGCCGGCTAGAGGCAATTTTGTCTACTTCATTATCTTTACCGATGATCTATCTAGGTATGGGTATGTGTATCTTATGAGACACAAGTCTGAAGCTTTTGATAAGTTCAAGAAATTCAGACATGAAGTCAAAAAGCAAACTAAAAAATTCATTAAGGTTCTTCGTTCAGATTGAGGAGGTGAATACCTTAGTCAAAAATTCCTTGACTATCTCAAGAAAGATGGCATAATCTCTTAATGAACTCCACCTAGAACACCTCAACTCAATGGAGTTTCAGAATGGAGAAACCGAACGCTATTAGATATGGTTCGATCTAAGATGAGCTTCATAGACCCTTCTAATTTTTTTAGAGACATAGTCTATTAACTGCAATATACTTATTGAATAGGGTTCCTTCTAAAACCATTCCTACCACACTGTATGAGATATGGCATGGTAAGAAATCAAGTCTGAGTCATCTTAGAATTTGGGGTTGTCCGGCTCATGTCGAAAGACTACAAGCAGACAAGTTAGACTTTAGATCCTTTAGAGATCAATTTATAGGATATCCTAAAGAGTTATTAGGATATTATTTCTACATTCTAGAAGATCACAATGTGATTGTGAGTCAACATGCCATCTTTCTTGAAAAATAGTTTATTCAAGATGGTGGTATTGAAAAGCAGATCTAGCTTGAGGAGAAAGTCTCACAAGAGTAACAAGCTAAGGACCAAATGGAACCAAATCAGGTTGAGCCAATATAATCACTACCTCCTCGACCTCGTAGATCGAAAAGAATTTTTCATCCTCCTGAGAGGTACTTAGGTATTATTTTAGAGAAAGTAGAGAAAATATTTCTCGTAGGTAATGGGATTCATGGTGATGATCTCAAAACCCATGATGAGGCGATATCAGATATCGACTCCGAGACATAGTTAGAGGTAATGAAGTTAGAACTTGACTCAATGCACTCAAACCAAGTCTGGACCTTGGTAGATCCACCAGAAGGTATAGTACCTATTGGGTGTAAATGGATCTACAAAAGAAAGATTGGTATAGATGAAAATGTGGAGACATTCAAAGCTTGATTAGTGGCAAAAGGTTATAGGCAATGCGAATGCATTGACTATCAGGATACCTTTTTGCCAGTAGCTATGCTAAAATCCATCCGCACATTGCTTGCTATTGCAGCCTATTTTGATTATGAAATATTGCAAATAGATGTGAAAACAGCATTCTTAAATGGATACCTTGAGGAAGATATCTATATGAAACAGCCGCTAGGTTTCACATCCAGTGATGCTGATCACAAAGTATGCAAGCTGCAAAGATCCATATATGGACTTAAGTGAGCATATCGGAGCTAGAATACTCATTTTAATGATGTGATCAAATTATTTGATTTCATCAAAAATGAGGAGGAACCATGTATCTTCAAAAAGGTCAATGAGAGTGTCATTGTCTTCCTCATATTGTACGTGGATGATATCCTCCTTATTGGGAATGATATTTCCATGTTGATCATAGTTAAAATATGGTTATCTAAAGAATTCTCCATGAAAGACTTGGGAGAAGCATTTTTTATTCTAGAAATTAAGGTCTATAGAGATAGACCGAATAGGATGTTAGGACTTTCACAGAAGATGTATATAGAGGAAGTGCTAAGGAGGTTTAGCATGGAAAACTCCAAGGGGGATTTGGTACCTTTCAAACATGGAATTCATCTTTCCAAAAAGATGTGCCCTAGCACATCTGAGGAGATAGAATGCATGAGCAAGATCCCTTATGCTTCAGCAATAGGGAGCCTTATGTATGTCATATTATGTACATGACCTGATATAGCCCATGCTGTGAGTGTCATGAGCAGATATCCGTCAAATCCAAATGAAGAACACTGAACTTTTGTGAAGTGTATCCTTAAGTACTTAAGAAGAACTAAGGATATGTTGTTGGTTTTTGGTAATGGAGAACTCCAAGTCCAGGGGTATATAGACTCAGATTTTATATCCGATGTAGATGATCGAAAGTCGACAACTGAGAGTCTATTTGTGTATAATGATGGTGCCGTCAGTTGGAAGAGTTTCAAATAGACAGTGATAGCAGATTCCACCATGGAAGTAGAGTACATCGCTGCATCAGAAGCTGCGAAGAAGACATTCTGATATAAAAAATTTGCCATAGAGATCGAAGTAATGCCATCAGATGCCATTCCTCTATACTACGACAATAATGGCACCATAGCCCTAGCTAAATAGCCGAGGTCTCACCAAAAATCCAAGTATATCAAGTGGCGATACCACCTCATCCATGACTACCTCGAAAAGGGTTATGTCAAGATCAAGAGAGTCGACTCTGCAGATAATACGGTAGACCCACTTACAAAGCTGTTGGACCAGCAGAAAATCGAAGCCCACCTTGAGAAGATGGGACATAGAATTATAGCCAATTGGCTTTAGATCAAGTGGGAGTTTGTTAGATATGTGTGCCCTAGAAGCCAAAATTGGCTGACACTTCTTATACACTTCTAAGGGCAAAATTATAATTTTGACTATAAGTAATAAAATGGGTTATTTTCTATCATAATGTGTATTTAGTATCTGTGATACATTCCTTGAGTTAATGACAATGATAATTCTTATTTTCAAGAGTTGAAAATTCAAGACATGAATTTTCATTATTAACTCATAAAATGCTTCTGATCGTAGGATCATCATGAGGATGGTGATTGATCCAGAAGATTAGTGTACAATCGCTTCTTTATAGTAGATGAGTCTTGAGTCTACGATGTAGAGATACCAGAGTGAGAGTATAGGTACTTGTTAGAGAACGAGAGCACTGAGCGTGACCACCTTGAGCAGTCATTAGGAAGTCTACCTTCTCATCGATGACTAGCTCGAAGCTGCAGTGGTGTGTCTGGTTCTTTGATCTAAGGTGCATCGGTAGTTGACCTTGAGGGTGTTATTGTTAGAGTACACCATAACTTGATCTTCTAGCCATTCGGAACCCTAAGGTATATGTTGGCTATAGCATGCTCATTGTAGGAACTGGATTGCACCAAGAGAGAATCGATCTATCTCGGTAGATGAGAAGCAGCCCTATGATTCATGAGAATCAAATCTATAAGCCTATGGCCATGGCAGAGTAAAATAATAAAAAGAGTTTCTATTAAGCTTTTCACATTGCATTTGAATCGAATGATTAATTCATGCAATGAAAATTAGGGTTTGACGAGTTCACCTTAACCCTAATCCGATCAGGGCTCAAGATAGAAGAACTTAATCACACAGGTAACTGCACCGAGAGGTTCATTTTTTGTTTTGATGGATTGCCACCATATACTGCTAGGTGTCACTAATGGATTTTGGGAGCAAATTAGAATGATTTGGATGATCGATCATTCTAGTTGTCTGAATCAGAAAAAGTTCTGATCCATCGGAAGGTGTTTCAATGATGCCCTGCAAGAAAGAGAAAAGAAGGGGGTGCATGCCTAGGGAGTCATGCGCCCAAGGATAATGACACCTGGAGTCTCATGCAGATGGAACTCCAGGTTGCTTCATGGTATCAAACAAAGTGGCGCCAAAGACTCTACTTTGATCAGTCTTGGTGCCACCTAAGGATGTTTGAGAGGGGCTCTCATCTGATTGGATCAGGTGATGTCATCCCATCAATCAGATTTAGATCTGATTACATGTAGAGACATGATTGGTGAAGGGAAATCCTGATTTTTCGGTCCAGGTTCGTTCAGATCTGATCAGATCAAGAGATATATTTCAAAAAAAATTTCCTTAATCCCAATCAGATCTTGATATGTTTCAGATCTGATTCTTATTATTTTAATAAAATAAAATTAAAAGATAAATTAAATCAAATTTAATTTACCTGATCTGGGTAATCCTATTACCCTGTTGATGATCCTATTTACAGCGGAAGGTTCTGGATCTTAACCACGCAAGCGCCTGGCCTCTACCGGTATCCACTTGAGTTGGATCTGGAGATCCTCTTCTTCTATATCATGCCTCCAAAAATCAGATCTGGATCTGATCTGGAGGATCTTCAAAACTCTTTTTGAAGATGAGCAGTCGTCCTTTGCAGCAGCGCAGCCTTCTAGCTTTTGATCGCCTTTCTTTGATCTGGATTGCACCAACCAAGGTCCAAAACTCCTTTTGGATGTGGAGAGGAAGGGGAGAAGGTGGTTTGGCATGGAGGAGGAGGGGAGAGGCAGCCTTGGGGCATGGAGAAACTTGATCTCAATCATATCTCTAATCTGAGTTGGGCGCAGGGTCTTATTTATAGACTGTGATCCAACTCCTCTTCTTCCCAACCAATCACAACTCCTTTGTGAAATCAGATCTAAATCTGATTGGTGGGAATAGAGTCCCCTGGATTCCTCCTTAGAGGGTGCCTAAGACCAGTCAAAGTTGGTTCTTAGGAAGAACTCTAATTGGAATCCAAAAAGGAGATGGAGTCCTTGTCCAACAAGGACTCCTAGGCGCCTCCAACTTGGGCACACGCCTAAGGGTGGCGTGCGCCCTTCTCCTTGCCAGGTTCTGGCAGGGGGACAGGCCCCCACCAGCTCTCCAATAGGTGCATGACATGTGGTCAAAAGTCAAAGTGTCAATGGTCAACGTTTGACCAGTCAAAGGTAGACTTTTGACCAAAGTCAAAGAACAAGAAATGGCAGGTGACCAAAAATGGCAGGTAATGTCTTACAAAATAAGACAACCTTTTCTGACTTGGACAACCTCCAGTCAGACCATATGAAGGCCTCTGATTGAGCACAAACTCCTTTGGCTCAGATCAGGACAACTTATTTATGATAGCAAAAGAAGAACGTTAGGTTCAATCGAGTGCTAGCACGATTTTCTTGAACCTAATTGAATCTCATTCAGATCAATTGAACTAGATCAGTTCAATTGATGATCACCAGATTCAAACCCTTGTTTGTGTGACCCAGTTAGGTTCAGTTCTGTATGGTAATGGGATATGTCATGATCTCTATCATCGACATCATCGAAACTCCTTTCGATGGATCAGAACTCTTCTGATTCGAACAGCTAGAATGATCGATCATCTAAATCATTCTAATTGCTCCCAAAATCCACCAGTGACACCTAGCAGTATATGGTGGCAACCCATCAGAGCTGAATGCGAACCTCTTGGTGCAGCTACCTATGTGATTCAGTTCTTCTATCTTGAGCCCCGATCAGATTAGGGTTTAGGTGAACTCGTCAAACCCTAGTCTCTATCATATGATGTAATCATTCAATTCGAGTCCAATGTGAAAATCTAAATAGAAACTCTTTCTATTATTTCACTCTGCCATGGCCATAGGCTTTTTAACTTGATTTTCATGATTATCATAGGGCTGCTCCTCTACCACCGAGGTAGATAGATTCCATCTTGATGCCATCCAGTTCCTACAATGAACATGTCATAGCCAACATACACCTCAGGGTTCCATATGGCCAGGAGACCGAGTAATGGTGTAGTTGAAGGGAAATCCTGATTTCCCGGTCCAGGTTCGTCCAGATCTGATTAGATCAAGAGATATATTTCAAAAATTTTCTCTTGATCTCAATCAGATCTTGATATATTTCAGATCGGATTCTTATTATTTTAATAAATAAAATAAAACAAGATAAATTAAATCAAATTCAATTTACCTGATTTGGGTAATCCTATTACCCTGTAGATGATCCTGATTGCAGCGGAAGGTTCTGGATCTTAGCCACGCAAGCGCCTGGCCTCTACCAGTATCCACTCAGGTTGGATCTGGAGATCCTCTTCTTCTCTATCACACCTCCAAAAATCAGATCTGGATCTGATCTGGAGGATCTTCAAAACTCTTTTGAAGATCTGCAGTCGTCCTTTTGCAGCAGCGCAGCCTTCTTGCTTTTGATCGCCTTTCCTTGATCTGAATCGCACCAACCTAAGTCCAAAACACCTTTTGGACGTGGAGAGCAAGGGGAGAAGAGACTATGGCATGGAGGAAGGAGGGGAGAGGCAGCCTTGGGGCGTGGGAAATCTCTATTGAATTAGGGTTGGGCGCAGGGTCTTATTTATAGACTCTTGTGATCCAACTCCTCTTCCTTCTCCAACCAATCACAACCCTTTGTGAAATCAGATCTAAATCTGATTGGTTGGAATAGAGTCCCCTGGATTCCTCCTTAGAGGGCGCCTAAGACCAGTCAAACTTGGATTCTTAGTAGAACTCTGAATTGGAATCCAAAAGGGAGATGGAGTCCTTGTCCAACAAGGACTCCTAGGCGCCTCCTAACTTGGGCTCACGCCACCCTTGGCGTGCGCCCTTCTCCTTGCCAGGTTCTGGCAGGGGGACAGGCCCCCACCAGCTCTCCAATAGGTGCATGACATGTGGTCAAAAGTCAAAGGGTCAATGGTCAACGTTTGACCAGTCAAAGGTAGACTTTTGACCAAAGTCAAAGAACAAGAAATGGCAGGTGACCAAAAATGGCAGGTAATGTCTTACAAAATAAGACAACCTATTTCTGACTTGGACAACCTCCAGTCAGACCATATGAAGGCCTCTGATTGAGCACAAACTCCTTTGGCTCAGTCAGGACAACTTATTTATGATAGTAAAAGAAGAACGTTAGGTTCAATCGAGTGCTAGCACGATTTCCTTGAACCTAATTGAATCTCATTCAGATCAATTGAACTAGATCAGTTCAATTGATGATCA
This sequence comes from Cocos nucifera, assembly GCA_006176705.1. Classification (NCBI taxonomy): domain Eukaryota; kingdom Viridiplantae; phylum Streptophyta; class Magnoliopsida; order Arecales; family Arecaceae; genus Cocos; species Cocos nucifera. The sequence continues at coordinate 75,582 of QRFJ01003137.1, read as the reverse complement.
CCAGATTCAAACCCTTGTTTGTGTGACCCAGTTAGGTTCAGTTCTGTATGGTAATGGGATATGTCATGATCTCTATCATCGACATCATCGAAACTCCTTTCGATGGATCAGAACTCTTCTGATTCGAACAGCTAGAATGATCGATCATCTAAATCATTCTAATTGCTCCCAAAATCCACCAGTGACACCTAGCAGTATATGGTGGCAACCCATCAGAGCTGAATGCGAACCTCTTGGTGCAGCTACCTGTGTGATTCAAGTTCTTCTATCTTGAGCCCCGATCAGATTAGGGTTAAGGTGAACTCGTCAAACCCTAGTCTCTGTCATATGATGTAATCATTCGATTCGAGTCCAATGTGAAAATCTAAATAGAAACTCTTTCTATTATTTCACTCTGCCATGGCCATGGGCTTCTGGACTTGATTCTCATGATCATCATAGGGCTGCTCCTCTACCACCGAGGTAGATAGATTCCATCTTGATGCAATCCAGTTCCTACAATGAACATGCTATAGCCAACATACACCTCAGGGTTCCATATGGCTAGGAGACCGAGTAATGGTGTAGTCAAACTATAACACCCTCAAGGTGAACTGCCGATGCATCCTCAGGTCAAAGAACCAGACACACTACTGCAGCATCGAGTCAGTCATTGACGAGAAGGTAGACTTCCCTAATGACTACTCGAGGTGGTCACGCTCAGTGCCCTCGTTCTCTAACGAGTACCTGTACTCTCGCTCCGGTGTCTCCACACCGTAGACTCAAGACTCATCTACTAAAGAGAAGCGATTGTACACCAACCTTCCGGATCAATCACCATCCTCGTGATGATCCTATGGTCGGGAGCATGTTTATGAGTTAATAATGATTATTCATGTCTTAAATTTTCAACTCTTGAAAATATGAATTATCATTACCATTAACTCAAAGGATGTATCACAGACACTAAATACACATATGTGATAGAAAATAACCCATTTTATTAATTATAGTCAAAATTATAATTTTGCCCCTAGAAGTGTATTACAAGTGTCAGCCAATTCTGGCTTCTAGGGCACATATATCTAACAATCTCCCACTTGTCCTAAAGCCAATTGGCTACAAGTCTAAGTCCCATCTTCTCAAGGTGGGCTTCGATCTTCTGCTGGCCCAACGGCTTTGTAAGTGGGTCTGCCACATTATCTGTGGAGTTGACTCTCTTGACCTCAACGTAACCTTTCTCAAGGTAATCGCGGATGAGATGGTATCACCGTTTGCTTGGAACTCTTCCAGCACAAACAGTCTGCCAGATGTCGACTTTCGATCATCTATATCGGACATGAAGTCCGAGTCTGTGTATCCCTGGACCAGGAGTTCTCCGTTACCAAAGACCAACATAATATCCTTAGTTCTTCTCAAGTACTTAAGGATACATTTCACAGAAGTCCAGTGTTCTTCACCTGGATTTGACTGATATCTGCTTGTGACACTCACAGCATGGGCTATATCAGGTCGTGTACATAGCATGGCATACATGAGGCTCCCTATTGCAGAAGCATAAGGGATCTTGCTCATGCGTTCTATTTCCTCAGGTGTGCTGGGGCACATCTTCTTGGAAAGATGAATACCATGTCTGAAGGGTATTAATCCCCTCTTAGAGTTTTCCATACTAAACCTCTTTAGTACTTCCTCTATGTACATCTTCTGTGAAAGTCCTAGCATCCTATTCGGTCTATCCCTATAGACCTTAATTCCTAGAATAAAGGATGCTTCACCTAGGTCTTTCATGGAGAATTCCTTAGGACAACCACATCTTGACTGATGTCAACATGGGAATATCATTCCCAATAAGGAGGATGTCATCCACGTACAATACGAGGAAGACAACAGCGCTCCCACTGACCCTTTTGAAAACACATGGTTCCTCTTCATTTTTGATGAAACCAAACTTTTTGATCACATCATTGAAACGAGTGTTCCAGCTCCGAGATGCTTGCTTAAGTCCATATATGGACCTTTGCAGCTTGCAAACCTTGTGATCAGTATCACTGGATGTGAAACCTAGCGGCTGTTCCATATAGATATCTTCCTCAAGATATCCATTTAGGAATGCCGTTTTCACGTCCATTTGCCATATTTCATAATCGAAATAGGCTGCAACAGGCAAGCAATGTGCGGATGGATTTTAGCATAGCTACCGGGGAAAAGGTATCCTGATAGTCAATGCCTTCGCGTTGACTATAACCTTTTGCCACCAGTCTAGCCTTGAATGTCTCCACATTCCCATCTGCACCAATCTTTCTCTTGAAGATCCATTTACACCCAATAGGTACTATACCTTCTGGTGGATCTACCAAGGTCCAGACTTGGTTTGAGTGCATCGAGTCGAATCTTCTGACTTCATTGCCTCAAGCCATTTCTCGGAGTCGATATCTGATATCGCCTCGTTGTAGGTTTTGGGATCATCACCATGAGCACCATTACCTATGAGGAACATTTCCTCTACGTCCTCTGAAATAATACCTAAGTATCTTTCAGGGGGACGGGAAACTCTTTCCGATCTACGAGGTGGAGGAGGTAGTGTTCTTATTGGCTCAACCTGATTTGGTTCCACTTGGTCCTTAGCTCTTTCTGCTTGTGAGACTTTCTCATCAAGCTTAATCTGCTTTCCAATGCCACTATCTTGAATAAACTATTTTTCAAGAAATATGGCATGTCGACTCACAATCACATTGTGGTCTTCTGGAATGTAGAAATAGTATCCTAATGACTCTTTAGGATATCCTATGAATCGAGCTCTAAAGGACCTAAACTCTAACTTGTCCGCTTGTTGTCTTTTGACATAAGCCGGACAACCCCAAATTCTGAGATGACTCAGACTTGGTTTCTTACCGTGCCATATCTCATACGGTGTGGTAGGAACGGTTTTAGAGGGAACCCTATTCAGTAAATAGATTGAAGTTAATAATGAATGTCCCCAAAGAAAATCTGGGAGGTCTGTGAAGCTCATCATGGATCGAACCATATCCAATAGAGTCCGATTTCTCCGTTCTGAAACCCCGTTGAGTTGAGGTGTTCCTGGTGGAGTCCATTGAGAGACTATGCCATTTTCCTTAAGATAGTCTAGGAATTCCCGGCTAAGGTATTCACCTCCTCGATCTGATCGAAGAACCTTAATGGGTTTTTCCAGTTTGTTTTTCTACTTCATGTCTGAATTCTTTGAACTTTTCAAAGGCTTCAGACTTATGTCTCATAAGATACACATACCCATACCTAGACAGATCATCGGTAAAGGTAATGAAGTAGACAAAATTGCCTCTAGCCGGCACATCGAATGGGCCGCACACATCAGTATGTACTAGGGCAAGGAGATCTGTGGCCCTCTCCCCATGTCCAACAAAAGGGAGTTTAGTCATTTTGCCTTGAAGACAAGATTCACAAGTTGGATATGACTCAAAAGTCAATGGACTCAATAGCCCATTTTTCTCCAATTTGTTAATCCTATCTTCTGCTATATGACCTAATCTCAGGTGCCATAGATATCTGTCGTTTGGACTATCCCTAGGTCGTTTGGCATTCACGTTTTGCTCGATAGTTAAAATAGGTACATCAATATGCAACTGATAAAGACCATTAACAAGGAAACCATTTGCAATTTTATTTCTTTCATAAAGAATGTTACAATGGTCCTTAAAGAAGGTGATCACATAACCTTCTTGTGCTAAGCATGAAACAGAAATCAAATTCCTGCTAGCTGCAGGCACATAATAACAGTCTTTTAAAACTAAGTCTAAACCAGATGGTAATCGCAGAGGGTATGTTCCCACGGCTACTGCAGCAACTCTTGCTCCATTACCGACGCGTAGGATCATGTCTCCATCCCTCAGCCTCCTGCTATCCTCAAGACCCTGCATAGAAGTGCACAGATGAGCACTAGAACCAGAGTCAAGCACCCAACTGGATGCAGAAGAAACCGTAAGGTTAGACTCAATAACGAGCATACCTCCAGAAGGACCTTCCTTCTTGTTCTTCAGGGTGGCCAGGTAAGTAGGGCAGTTCCGCTTCCAATGGCCGTCGCTGTTGCAATGGAAACACTTTCCTTTGCCATCGACCTTCTTCTTCGGTTCTGCCTTCTTCTTCTTTGATCCTTCTACCTTTTGCTTTTTCACAGACTTCTTTTTCTTTCCATAAGACTTTCTTTTGGAAGAAGTCCGTTCCATAGCAAGAACTGAGCCTTTAGAACCTTTCATAGAAAGCTCAGCGGTAACCAGCATATTCATCAACTCGGCCAAGGAATTTTGAAGTTTATGCATGTGGTAATTCATGATGAATTGCCCATATGCATCAGTCAAGGATTGCAGAATAATATCATTCTGCAGATCCAAGTCCAACTTCACACCGAGCTTCTCAAGCTCTTCCATGTCCTTGATCATTGTCAGACAGTGATCTTGGACTGACTGCCCATCACGCATCTTAGCCTTAAAAAGTCATTTCGTGACTTGATATTTGGCTGCGCGACTCTGTTCACCAAACATCTCCTGCAGGTGAGCCAACATTTGGCGAGCAGTCCCGATATCTTCATGTTGGCGCTGGAGCTCATCAGACATCGAGCCCAACATGTAGTATCTGGCCTTATTGTCTTCGTCAATCCATTTTTCCAGAGACGCTCTCTGTTCAGTGGATGGACGAGCTGGTAAGGTGGGAGGGTCCTGGTCCAAAACATGTGTTAACTTCTCTGAACCCAAAACAATTTTGTAGTTCCTGAGCCAATCTTTATAATTGGGTCCAGTCAGTCTATGTGTGTCTAGGATACGTGCCAGTGGGTTGGACGCAGACATTTTCCTGTAGAGAGTCAAAGATTCTAGTTAGATACTGTAATTTTGACTTGACCAATTTGTTTAGGGATTTTATTTTTAAACAAATTAGCTCCCACTATTTTCTCGGATCCCTACACTCCCTCTGTAGAGATGCGAAAATCTCCGCGATTGATGATTTCTAGTGGGTGGTGCGGTCTCACCAACTGACTCATCACCTCACCTAACAGTTATTGGTGATGGGTTAGCCAATGAGTGAACAACTCTTGTTCAATGATTCTCTAATCATGGTGCACCCAAACTTGGTCTCTAATTCATGAATCTCACCGTATCCGGAATATTGATCCACTCCTTAGTTAAGTCAGACCCACCATTTGCATAGACTGGGTTCCTAATTGGGTCTCTCACCGTATCCGGAATATTGAGCCCAACTCATCCTCCAGCCCATAGCATCCAATGCCTAATAGACATGGTTGCGTCTTCCCGGTGCAACTGAGCCACTGTATCCAGCCGAGAACAATCAACCCCGGGAAGGGCCCGCACGTCTACAATGGTGGAAGACCTCGGACTTAATCTTTTCTTAGGGAGAATTGATTCAGGTCTCATTAAACTAGACTTGGCTTAGTCATAACAATTATGACTAACCTAGTGGCATGGGTCAGCTCGGATTATTGACCACCTCAGATCAGAACTGTGTCAACAGATATGGCCAGGTAAGTGAGACCGGTGGAAGGAATATGCCGTTAACTCGCACAAGAACGCATTCAGGTCGAGTAGCTTCCAATTAAAAACCAGTCGGTCGTCTGTGCCAAACTTACCTTAGACACCAAATTGTTGAGTCAGAACCAATTGGGTTAGCCTACAATCCAGACTCTAACCTCTGAGCCTAATTAGGTCTTGCTTGATCGTGACTCGATCTTGACCCAGACTTAATCCTATTAGGCTGGTCAATTTAAGCATTGTTGATCCCATCTAACCAACTCTTGATTCGGTTTGATCAACCGCTTAGACCTAATTGAGCTACCCAAGCCCGAACCCAGTATTATGAATATGTCTTAGATCTGAAATTCTCAATTTTAGACCTAATTAATATTCCATAAACTTAATTCTTAATTAAGTTGGGTTCATAAACAAAATATGCACAATAAATCCTAGGGTTTCAGGATCTAGGGTTTTGCAGAAAGTAAGTTTTGGGTTTCTGATTAAGGACGAACACGCAGCACCCCTACACATCATAAGAACACCCCATCGAATGGGAAAGAGAGGGCCTTTAAACCCTTCTTCGTTCTTATGACCGGACGGCCAAGAGGAACGCCTTAATCAGGAACATGTTAAATCTACAAAAACAGTTATAGATCTATATCCATATATCTTCATATATAAATTTAGATCTAATCAAGGCATATTTTGCATACATCTAATGTATCAAATCATGCATGTTTTCAGTCTACAATTATCGTCATAATATAATCTAAAAAATTAGATTTAAATTGATCTAATCAAAATAAATTCTAATCTAGCACAATTATGAGAACTATCTACAACTAGTCAAGACATGCATCAATCATATCTCATATGATATTTAAAATTAATTAATTTTTATTTGCTGTTTATTCAGATGTTATTATAAACACTTCATAATATCAGAAAATAGTACATAAGAAGATTAAAATATGATTTAAATCAGATTAAATCCAAAGACATGCAAAACTATTCTATAGAACTAATTCCTATCTAGAACTAGTCATTGCATTCTTCACTGTTCTAGAAATCCAAATCATTTAATTTAATTTTTTTTGATTTCAGATCTGATCACATCTCAAGTGGACATATGAAATCACTTTATTTCTAATTAAATAAATAATAAATCAATCTAAACAATTTAGAAAGCTTGCTCTGATACTAGTTGAAGGGAAATCCTGATTTCCCGGTCCAGGTTCATCCAGATCTGATTAGATCAGAGATATATTTCAAAAATTTTCTCTTGATCTCAATCAGAAATCTTGATATTTTCAGATCTGATTCTTATTATTTTAATAAATAAATAAAATAAGATAAATAAAATCAAATTAATTTACCTGATCTGGGTAAATCCTATTACCTGTTGATGATCCTGATTGCAGCGGAAGGTTGGATCTTAGCCGACGCAAGCGGCCTGGCCTCTACCGGTTATCCAGTCGGGTTGGATCTGAGATCCTCTTCTTCTCTATCACACCTCCAAAAATCAGATCTGGATCTGATCTGAGGATCTTCAAAAACTGCTTTTGAAGATCTGCAGTTTGTCCTTTTTGCAGCAAGCGCAGCTCTGGCTTTGTTGATCGCCTTCCTTTGATCTGAATCGCACCAACCTAAGTCCAAAACACCTTATGGGACGTGAGAGCAAGGGAGAAGAAGCTATAGGCATGGAAAGGAGGGGAAGGCAGCCTTGGGGCGGGGGGTTTTCTCAATCCATTCATTGAGATTAGGGTTGGGCGTAGGGTCTTATTTATAGACCTCTTGTGATCCAACTCCTCTTCCTCTCAATCAATCACAACCCTTTGTGAAATCAGATCTAAATCTGATTGGTTGGAATAGAGACCCCTGGATTCCTCCTTAGAGGGCGCCTAAGACCAGTCAAACTGGATTCATTAGTAGAACTCTGATTGGAATCCAAAAGGGAGGTGGAGTCCTTGTCCAACAAGGACTCCTAGGCGCCTCCTACTCTGGCTCACGCCACCTGGCGTGCGCCCTTCTCCTTGCCAGGTTCTAGCAGGGGACAACCCCCACCAGCTCTCCAATAGGTGCATGACATGTTGGTCAAAAGTTCAAAGGATGAATGGTCAAGTTTGACCCCAGTCAAAGGAGACTTTTGACCAAATCAAAGAAACAAGAAAATGCAGGTGACCAAAAATGCAGGTAATTTGTCTTACAAATAAGACAACCTATCTGACTTGGACAACCTCCAGTCAGACCATTATGAAGGCCCTGATTGAGCACAAACCCCTTTGGCTCAGTAGGACAACTTATTTGTGATAGCTAAAGAAGAACGTTAGGTCAATCGAGGTGTAGCACGATTTCCTTGAACCTAATTGAATCTCATTCAGATCAATTGAACTTAGATCATTCAATTGATGATCACCAGATTCAAACCTTGTTTGTGTTGACCCAGTTAGTTCAGTTCTGTATGGTAATGGGATATGTCATGATCTCTATCATAGACATCATCGAAACTCCTTTCGATGGATTAAACTCTTCTGATTCGAACAGTGAATGATCGATCATCTAAATCATTCTAATTGCTCCCAAATCCACCAGTGACACCTAGCAGTATATGGTTCAGCAACCATCAGAGCTGAAATGAACCTCTTGGTGCAGCTACCTGTTGTGATTCAGTTCTTCTATCTTGAGCCCCGATCAGATTAGGGTTAAGGTGAACTCGTCAAACCCTAGTCTTTCATAGATGTTAATCATTGATTCGAGTCCAATGTGAAAATCTAAATAGAAAACTCTTTCTATTATTTCACTCGCTCAATGGCCCATGGTCTGACCTTGATTTCTCTATGCATCATAGGGCTACTCCTCTACCACCCGAGGTAGATAGATCCCATCTTTTATGCAATCCAGTCTACCAATGAACATGCTTATAAGCCCAACATACACCTCGGTTCATATGGCTAGGAGACTGAGTATGGTGTAGTTCAAAACATATAACACCCTCAGATGAACTGCCGATGCATCTCAGGTCAAAAGAACCAGACACACTACTGCAGCATCGAGTCAGTCATTGACGAGAAGGTAGACTTCCTAATGACTACTCCGAGGTGGTCACGCTCAGTGCCCTCGTTCTCTACAAGTACCTGTACTCTCGCCTTCCGGTGTCTCCACACCGTAGACTCAAGACTCAACTACTACAAGAGAAAGCGATCGTACACCAACCTTCCGGATCAATCACCATCCTCGTGATGATCCTACGGTCGGGAAGCTGTTTATGAGTTAATAATGATTATTCATTGTCTTAAAATTTTTCAACTCTTGAAAATATGAATTATCATTACCATTAACTCAAAAGATGTACACAGACACTAAATACACATGTGTGATAAGAAAAATAAACCCATTTTCATTAAATTATAGTCAAAATTACAATTTTGCCCTAGAAGTGTATTACCAAGTGTCAGCAATTCTGGCTTCTAGCGGGCACATATATCTAACAATATATATCTAAGCCTTTCTCTCATCTTCTCAAGGTAGGCCTCAATTCCTTCTGCTAGCCCAATGGCTTTGTGAGTTGGGTCTGCCGGCATTATCTATTTATGGAGTCGACTCTCTTGACCTCGACGTAACCCTTCTCAAGTTAATCACGGATGAGGTGGTATCACGCTTCCGATTTGCTTGGATTTTTTGATAAGGAACCTTGGCTCCTTAGCAGAAGCTATAGCATCATTATTATGCAAGTTATACGAGGAGTGGCACATGATCGGCATCACTCGATCTCTATAGCAAATTTTTGTACTAGAATGCCCTCCTTTCGCAACTTCTGACTGCAAGCAAGATGTATTCTGCTTCCATGGTGGATTTGTCCTATCCCACTGTCTGCTTAGAATTCTATCCCAACTGATAGCCACCACCATTACATATAAAAACAGACTCTACAATGTCAACTTTTTGATCATCTACATCCACACATACACATCCGATGTTTATGTATATCTCTGGACTTGAAGTTCCTTCATCTACCAAAATCAACAACATATCCTTAGTTCTTTCACAAAGTACCTTAAAGGATAACAATTTCACCCAGAAGGTCCCATGTGTTCTTTCACCCTGGATTTGACTGATACTTGCTCGTGCACTCCAAACGACATGGGCTATATCAGGTCGCACATAACATGGCATACAATGAAGCTCCCCTATTGCTGAGCATTAAGGGATCTTGCTTATGCATTTTATTTTCTTCAGGTGTGCTATGGCACATCTTCATGGAAAGATGAATGCATGGTCTAAAGGGGTTACTAATTCCTTCTTTAAGAGTTTTTTCCATGCTTAAACCTCTTTTAGCACTTCCTCTATGACAATCTTCTATGAAAAGTCCTAGCATCCTATTCGGTCTATCTCTATAGAACCTTAATTCTATATTATAGGATGCTTCTCTTAGGTCTTTATGAAAGAATTCTTTGAATAACTATAATTTTAAAACTATTGGTCAAGCATGGAGAATAATCAATTCCCCAATTAAAGAAAGGATATCATTCCCACCGTAACAATAGAGGAAGACCAACAAAATGCTCCCCCACTAGACTCTTCTTCGAAGCATACAGGTTCTTTCTTTTTTGATGAAAACCAAATAATTTGAATCACATTCAAAATTATAACTACGGATATCCTCTCTAGCTCTGAAGATGTTTGCTTAAGTTATATAATAACCTTGAGGTTTGCCAAAACTCTCATATCAGCATCAACTGCGATGTGAAATCTAGCCCGGCTCTTCCATATAGATATCGCCTTCAAGGGTTTAAATATCCACTTTAGAACAGACCACCATTTTCATACCATTCCCATATTTTAATAATTCAAAAATAGACTATAATAGCAAGCCAATGTGCAGATGGATTTTAGCATAGCTACTGGGCCAAAAAAGTATCTTTGATAGTCAATGCCTTCATCTGACTAATTAATCTTTTGCCACTAATCTAAGCTTGAATGTCTCTACATTTCTAACTACACTAATCTTTTCTCTGTAGATCAATTTTACACCTAATTGCGTAATACCTCTTTGATTGGATCTACCCAGGATTCCAGACTTGATTTGAGTGATCGAGTCCACATTTTTAACTTCATTGCCTCTAACATTTCTCTCGGAGTTGGTATCCGATATTGCTTCGTTATAGGTTTTGGGATCATCACCATGAACCCCATTATCTATAAGAAATATTTTCTCTATTTTTTTCTAAAATAGTACCTAATTACCTCTCACGAGGATGGAAAACTCTTTTTGATCTACGAGGTGGTGGATGTAGTGATTGTATTGGCTCAACCTGATTTGATTTCATTTGGTCCTTAGCTCGTTGCTCTTATGAAACTTTCTCTTCGAGCTTGATTTGCTTTCCAATGTCGCTATCTTGAATAAAGTATTTTTTAAGAAAGATGGCATGTCGACTCACAATCACATTGTGATCTTCTGGAATGTAGAAATAATATCCTAATGATTCTTTAGGATATCCTATGAATCGAGCTCTAAAAGACCTAAAGTCTAACTTATCTGTTTGTTGTCTTTTGATATGAACCGGACAATCCCAAATTCTGAGATGACTCAGACTTATTCTCTACCATGCCCATACTCATAGGTGTGGTAGGAATGATTTTTAGAAGGAACCCTATTCAGTAAGTATATTACAGTTAACAGACTGTCTCCAAAGAAAATCAGGAAGGTCTATGAAGCTCATCATGGATCGAACCATATCTAATAGGATCCAATTCCTCCTTTCTAAAATCTCGTTGAGTTGAGGTGTTTCAGGTTGAGTCCATTGAGAGATCATGCATTTTTCCTTGAGATAGTTCAGGAATTCCTGACTAAGGTATTCACCTCCTCGATCTGATTGAAGAACCTTAATGAGTTTTCCAGTTTGCTTCTCTACTTCATGTCTGAATTTTTTGAACTTTTCAAAAGCTTCAGACTTGTGTCTCATAAGATACACATATCCATACCTAGATAAACAATCGGTAAAGATTATTAAAGTAGATAAAATTACCTCTAGTCGGCACATCAAATGGGCCCGTACAACAATCAGTATAGTACTGACAAAGAAGATCCATGGCCCTTTTCCCATGTCCTCTCCTCAAAAGAGAGCTTAGCTCATTTGTCATGAAGGCAGATTCTCAAATTGGATATGACGTCAAAAGTCAATTGATTCATAGCCCGATTTTCTCTAATTTGTTAACACTCTTACTTGCTTATATGACCTAGTCTTATGTGCCAGAGATACCTATCATTTAGACTATCCCTAGGTTATTTCATGGCATTCACATTTTGCTCGATATTAAAAATATATACATCAATATATAACTGGTAAAGATCGTTAATAAGAAAACCACTTGCAATTTTATTTCTTTCATAAAGAATATTACAATGGTCCTTAAGAAAACTAATTACATAGCCTTCTAGTGCTAGGCATGAAACAAAAATTAAATTCCTGCTTACTGCAGGCACATAATAACAATCTTTTAATACTAAGTCTAAACTAGATGGTAGTCGATCATAGCAGCAACTCTTGCTCTATTTTCGACATGTAGGATCATCTCACCATCCCTCAGTCTCCTGCTATTCTCAAGATCCTGCATGGAAGTGCACAAATAAGCACTAGAATCAGAGTCAAGCACCCAACTTGAATATGCAGGAAAAATCATAAGGTTAGACTCAATAACGAGCATACTCCAAAAGGACCTGCCTCCTTCTGTATTCTTCTAGGGTGGCTAGGGTAAAGTAGGATAGTTCCTGCTTCCAATGGCCATCATTGGTGCAAATGAAAATATTTTCTTGTCACGGCTCTTCTTCAGTTCTGTTCTTTTTCTTCTTTCCTCTTCCACCTTCTGCTTTTTCATAGACTTCTTACTTCCTTTTAAAAGGACCTTTTCTTAGAAAAAGTCCATTCCAAAGCCAGCATGAGCCTTTACGAACCATTTCATAGAAAGCTCCACAGCAGTATCAGCATGTTCATAAGCTCCGACCCAGGAAATTTTGAAGTTTATGCAATATTGCGTTGTTTCATCGAATGAACTTCCCATATTGCCACAGATCAAAGATTGCAGAATTATATCATTTTCTAAGATCTACGGCCTCTAACTTCACTCCAAGCTTCTCAAGCTCTTTCAAGTCCTTGATCATCATCAGACAATGATCTTGGACTGACTGGCCCCATCATGCATTTTAGCCTTGAATAGTTTGTTTAGTTGAACTTTGATACTTGCTACATGCACCTTTTGCCAAACATCTCTTTAAGGTGACCCAACATTTGGTGGGCGGTCTTGAATATCTTCATGTTGACGCTGAAAGCTCATAAAACATACGAGACCCAACATGTAGTATTTAGCCTTGTTATCTTTCGTCCATCCACTTATCAGAAGAGATGCTCTCTGTTCAGCAAGATGGACGAGCGGGTAAGGTGGGGGGTCCTGATCCAATACATAAGTTAACTTTTTGAAATCCAAAATGATTTTGAAGTTTCAAAGCAAATCCTTGTAATTGGGTCCGATCAATCTATGGGTGTCTAGGATACGTGCTAGTGGTTTGGACGCAAACATTTTTCTGTAGAGAGTCAAAGTTTCTAGTTAGATATTATAACTAAGATTTGACCAATTTATTTAAAAATTTTATTTTTAAATAAATTAGCTCTCACTATTTTTTGGATCCCTACACTTCCTCTATAGAGATGCAAAAATCTTCATGATTAATGATTTCTAGTGGGTAGTGCGATCCTACTAACTAACTCATCACCTTACCTAATAGTTATTTATGATGGGTTAGTCAATGGATGAACAACTCTTGTCCAATAATTCTCTAATCATGGTGCACCCAATCTTGGTCTCTAATTTATGATTCTTACCATGTCTAAAATATTGATCTACTCCTTAGTTAAGTCAAACTCATCATTTGCATATATTAGATTCCTAATTGAGTCTCTCACCGTATTCAAAATATTGAGCCCAATCCATCCTCCAGCCTATAGCATCCAATGCCTAATAGATATGGTTGCATCTTTCTGGTGCAACTAAACCACTGCAACCAGTCGAGAATAATCAATCCCAGAAAGGACCCACACATCTACAATGATGGAAGACCTTAGACTTAATCTTTTCTTAGGGTGATTTGATTTAGATCTCATTAAACTAGACTTGACATAGTCATAACCATTATGACTAACTTAGTGGCATGGGTTAGCTCGGATTATTGGCCACCTTAGATTAGGACTGAGACAACAAATATAGCTAGATAAGTGAGATTGATGGAAGGGATATGCCATTAACTCGACAAGAATGCATTCGAGTCTAGGAGCTCCCAATTAAAAATCAGTCAGTCGTATCTGCCAAACTTATCTTAGATACTAAATTATTAAGCCAGAACCAATCGAATTAGCCTACAATCCAGACTCTAATCACCGAGCCTAATTAGGTCTTAGCTTGATCGATCACTCACATGACTTGATCTTGACCCAGGCTTAATCCTATTAGGCTAGTCAATTTAAGCGCTCTTGATCCGATCTAACCAACTCTTGATTCGATTTGATCAACTGCTTAGACCAAATTGAGCTACCCAAGCCCAAATCGAATTTTATGAATATGTCTTAGATCTTAAATTCTCAATTTTAAACCTAACATATTTCATGATCTTAATTTTTAATTAAGTTTAGGGTTCACAAATAAAACATGTAAATAAAATTCTAGAATTTCAGGATCTAGGATTTTACAGAAAATAAGTTCTTGATTTTTGAATAAGGACGAACGCGCAAAACCCCTTCACATCATAAGAACACCCCATCGAATGGAAGGAGAGGGTATTTAAATTCTACTTTATTCTTATGACCGGATGGCCAAGGAAAATATCTTAATCAGAAATATGAAAACTATAAAACTAGTTAGATCTATATCATATATCTTATATATAAAAATTGATCTAACTATAAACATATTTTGCATACATTTCATGTATCATATCATGCATATTTTTAGATCTAAATTATCTCATAATTATCTAAAAAATTAAATTTAAATTAATTACATCAAAATATATTCTATTCTAGATAATTATGTAGAACTATTCTATAACTAGTCTAAATATGCATTCATCATATCTCATATGAATCAAAAATTAAATAATTTTATTTTTTTTAAATCTTATTATAATATTTATAATATCAAAAAATAATAAATAAATTAATCTAAAATTATAACTTAATTAAATTGAATTATCATCATGCAAGATTATACATAGAACAATTGTATTCTTCAACTAATCATGCATCTTGTAGAACTTAGATCTAAATTATTTAATTTTAATTTTTTTAATTTTAGATCTAATCATATCTCATGTGATATCTAAAATTAGCTAATTATTAGATTAAAAATAAATTTAAATTAGATCTAAATAATTTATGGAAACCTGGCTCTAATACCAATTGATAGAAAAAATCTATTTTTCGGGTCAGATTCAAACAGATCTGATTTTATCAAGAGAAATATTTTAAAATTTTTTTTCTTAGACCTAAATCACATCTAATACCTTTTAGATCTAGTTTGATAGATCTAATAAAATAAAATAAAAATAAATTAAATTATATTTAATTTATACCTTATTCTTGGGTAATCTAATTACCCAGTGATGATCCTGCTGATTGTCTGAGGTTCTGGATGCAGCCACACAATCGCCTGGCTTCTACCAGAATCCACTCAGATAGGATCTAGATATCTCCTCCTTCTCGATCCATCCTCCAAAGATCAAATCCAAATCTGATCTTGAAGGTCTTCAAAATAACTTTTGAAGATTCAATGTTGTCTCTTGCAGCAATGCTACCTTCTTCCTTTCTTATTGCCTTTCTCTTGCCCAGATCGCACCAAACTGGAGCCCAAAATCCCTTGGGCATAGAGAAGAGAGAGAGAATCTAAGATAGGCATGGAGGAGAGAGGGAGAGAGTAATATGGCATGGGCTAAGGGAGAGCTTCTCAAAAGCTAGGCGCAGATAGGGTTTTTATAGATCCTGCTGCATCATGCAGTGCCACATCATCCTAACCAATCACGTCTCTTCATGCAATCAGATCTAAATCTGATTGGTGGGATGACATCATCTGATCCAATCAGATGAGAGCCCCTCTCCAACACCCTTAGGTGGTGCCAAGACTGGTCAAAGTAGAGTCCCTTGGTGCCACCTAGTTTGATTCTAAGAAACAACCTAGAGTCCCATTTATATGGGACTCCAGGCATCCCTATCCTTGGTCTCATGCCTCCCTAGGGATGCACCCCCTTCTTATCTCTTTCTAGCAAGGGGACAAGCTCCTATCTGCTCTCCTATGGGTGCACGACACATGGACAGATGTCTAAGTGTCAAAGGTCAATGTTTGACCAAAGTCAAAAGACAAGAATTAGCATGTGATGAAAAATGGCAGGTGTTGCCTCAAATTTATCTCATAAATTAAGATAATCCTTTTCTAATCTTGAAAAGCTCTAGTTAGACCATGTAAAGGTACCTGAGTGAGCACAAATACATTTGGCTCAGTTGAGACAACTTTTAATGATTGTAGAAGGAGAACATTAGGCTCAATCATGTGCTAGCACGATTTTCTTGAACCTAATAGAATCTAATTTAAATCAATTGAACTGAGTTAGTTGAATTGATGATATTCAGATCCAAACTCTTATTTATGTAATTCAGTTAGCTTCAGTACTGTATGGTAATGAGATATGTCACGATCTCTATCATTGACATCATCAAAACACCTTTTGATGGATTAAAACTTTTTTGATTCAAACAACTAGAATGATCGATCATCTAAATCATTCTAATTGCTTCCAAAATCCATTAGTGACACCTAGCAGTATATGATCACAATCCATCAAAACTGAAAATGAACCTCTTGGTGCAGTTACATGTGTGATTAAGTTCTTCTATCTTGAGCCTCGATCAGATTAGGATTAAGGTAAACTCGTCAAATCCTAATTTCTATTATATGATTTAATCATTTGATTCAAGTTCGATGTGAAAAATCTAATAGAAACTCTTTCTATTATTTCACTCTGCCATGGCCATGGGCTTTAGACTTGATTCTCATGATCATCATAGGGCTACTCCTCATCTATCGAGGTAGATAGATTTTCTCTTGGTATAATCCAATTCCTACAATGAACATGCTATAGCCAACATACACCTCAGGATTCCGAATGGCTAAGAGATCGAGTCATGATGTAGTCAAATTATAACACCCTTAGGTGAACTGCCGATGTACCTTAGGTCAAATAACCAGACACACCACTGCAGCTTCGAGCCAGTCACCGACGAGAAGGTAGACTTCCTTATGACTACTAGAGGTGGTCATGCTCAGTGCCCTCATTTTTTGATAAGTATCTGTACTCTCGCTCTAGTGTCTCTACACCGTAGACTCAAGACTCATCTACTATAAAAAAGTGATTGTACACTAACCTTTCGGATCAATCACCATCCTCATGATGATCCTACGGTCGAAAGCATTTTATGAGTTAATAATGAAAATTCATATCTTAATTTTTCAACTCTTGAAAATATGAATTATCATTACTATTAACTCAAGGGATGTATCACAAACACTAAATACACATTATGATAGAAAATAACCCATTTTATTATTTATAGTCAAAATTATAATTTTGCCCTTAGAAGTGTATAACAAGTGTTAGCCAATTCTGGCTTCTAGGACACACATATCTAACAGTAGTTATCTATGTGATTAAGTTCTTCTATCTTGAGTCTCGATCGGATTAGGGTTAAGGTGAACTTGTCAAACCCTAATTTTCATCATATGAATTAATCATTCGATTCAAATCTAATATGAAAACCTTAATAAAAACTCTTTCTATTATTTCACTCTGCCATGAGCATGGACTTATGGATTTGATTCTCGTGATCATCATAGGATTGCTCCTCATCTACCGAGGTAGATAGATTCCCTCTTGGTGCAATTCAATTTCTACAATGAACATGCAATAGCCAACATATACCTTAAGGTTTTGAATGGCTAGGAGATCGAGTCATGGTATAGTCTAACTATAACATCCTTAAGTTGAACTATCGATGCACCTCAGATCAAAGAATCAAACACACCACTATAGCTTAGAGCTAATCATCGATGAGAACATAGACTTTCTAATGACTGCTCGAGGTGGTCATGCTCAGTGCCTTCATTCTCTAACGAGCACCTATACTCTTACTTCGATGTCTCTACACCATAGACTCAAGACTCATCTACTATAAAGAAGCGCTTGTATACCAACCTTTCGGATCAATCACCATCCTCATGATGATCCTATGATCGAAAGCATTTTATGAGTTAATAATGAAAATTCATGCCTTGAATTTTCAACTCTTGAAAATAAGAATTATCATTGTCATTAACTCAAGGGATGTATCATAGATACTAAATACACATTGTGATATAAAATAATTTATTTTAATATTTATAGTCAAAATTATAATTTTATCCTTGGAAGTGTATAATAAATATCAGCCAATTCTGACTTCTAAGGCATATATATCTAACACTATAGCTATCATAAGTGCACTAGTCGATCAAGTAATAAAGTAAGTTAGTAGAGTATCATCCCTAGAGGATTGAAAAATAAGTACTAAGAATATTTATTCCTAAACATTATTTAGAAGGTCGATTTATAAGATTCAAAAAAATAAAAAGAAATAAAAAAATAATTAAAAATTTATAAGAAAATAGAGAGTGTATAATTTTTAGGATTTTAAACTCAAGAACAATAGGTTATTGAGGCAATCGGTTCACCAACTCAATCAATACAATATTCAGGTTATTAGGTTAATTTTATTTTATGTGACAATGGAGTCTCCTAGATTATTCATTATCCTTTGGTCCAGGCATAGCAAAACAATCAATATTTATTAACTATCCTTTGATTCAGGTATAATTTAAATAAATATCGATGCATTAAGTTTTATGAAATCCTCTAATTAAAATATGCTGCATCCAAAGCACACTAAAATTCCCGCATGCATATGAATTTTAAATTGATTCATAATACAAGATATATTAATCAAGAAGCAATAACATAGATGTACTTGGTCCGTATCATCTATGTTCATCAGATCAATTAGAAGATGGCCAGTAATCTAAAAGCATTAAGATCAGATCTATATACTCATCATGAATAAAATTTAAAATTAAAAATAAATCATACTGAATATTGTATCAAAAATAGTAGCTATAGCTTAACCTTAGTAAAATAAAATATAGTTCATGATAACAAGATCAAAAATATCAAAAAAATAAAAAGCTTGAAGAAAATAGACTATTTGTTCACTAAAATTGATCGTCCGTTGCTCTTGGTGTGGTGAACTCAATGAAGAAGAAGAGCAGCTTCGTATACTGGTCGCTCGTCGAAAGAAGAATCATGAAGAAAGAAACAAGAAAAGAAAAGAAAAATAAAATTAAAGCACTCTTCCTCTCTCTTCTCTCAAACCCTATTTTTCTCCCTCAAACTCTCTAAAACCCTCCCTTAGCTCTCTCTCTCTTCCTCTGTTTTCAACTCTTTGTTATAGGTTCCATAAAACAATTCCCAAGCTCTCTATTTTTGTTCTCCGCCTGTTCTCCTCAGCAACAGCAGCCAATAGGCCTTTAAATAGGCTAATCCAGTTGGTTTTAGATCAAAATCTCATTAAAATCGGATTTAAAACTCTTAAAATAACTCAAAAGGAGCCTTGGGTCAATTCTAACCATTGGATGTCGATCAAAAAGGCCAAAAACCACTCAAAAATCATTTTAAAAATCCAAATCAAGTTGGAATTTATTTGGACCATCGGATCAACCTTGAAGATCGAATCTGGGCCGTTAGATCATGCCCAAAGAAGCCTCTAATTCTTAGTTTAAAATTTGGATCGCCTGGCCATCGTCGGATCTTGATCGGCTGGAAGATTAGCCATTCGTTAGTGCCTTGTTCTCCACCATCGGATGAGAAAGTAGCGAACAACATCCATCGAATTTAGGAAAATTTCTAGAATGCCCTCTATAGACCATGTGCGAGCCCAGCATTGTGTAGATCATCGCTTCCTTCAGCCAATCGAAATGCGCTCGCCCCCATGAAATCCCCGATATACCCCTCGCTCGGGTTACTGTAGCAGTCTATGGGCCGCGAAAAATCCTAATGTCAGTGCGACTTCAGTGGGGCATTAGCGGGCGGTCGGTCTAGTTTTGAGTGTAGTCGGGCCAGGCTGGTTTGATGAATCGGTTTGAACCAGACCGACCAGCATTTAAATATTATTTTTTTATATTTTTTTTATTTTCTTTGAAATTTAATTTTGGGCTCGTATGAAGTCCGTTTTATTTGAAACTTATTTCATCTGAATTAGAAAAATAAGATCTTCATATTGATGGCTTTCTTTCCTATATAAAATTAATAAAAATATCAATTTCTTAAAAATAAATAAATTTATTTTATAATTTAATACTTTTATTAGTGTATTTTTAACACTTATCATGCCACAGCATAGATCTAGGTGGTAGATCTATGGTATGCTACCTTAGAGAACGTCCAAGATCTCTCCAAATCCATGCTAAAGATCCTGGGTTTTCTGCAACATGGCATCAGAGCGGTACCATGGAACAATAATTGGTATTAGAGTTAAGTGGTGCCATGGTGATGCTACAACATAAATAACCCCACCTAAACTTAAGGATCCTAGTACCCCAATCATATCCTATATTATAGAAGATCTGACCATTAAGAAAGCATTGCTAGATTTGGGTGCGAGTATTAATCTTCTCCCATGTTTTGTTTATGAACTTTTTGGATTTGGAGAATTAAAACCTACTACGATAACCCTACAATTAGCCGATATATCAATTAAGGTACCCTATGGAATGTTGGAAGATGTGCTGATCATGGTAGATGAATTTTACTTCCCTGTAGACTTTCTAGTATTAGACATGAAATCTGGTAGCAACCCCAGCCAAGCACCTATTATCCAACATAGACCCTTTCTAGCAACTGTCAATGCTTGCATAAACTATAGGACTGGGTTTATGGATGTATCTTTCGAAAAAAAAAGCTGAGGTTGAATATTTTTAATGCTACATAGGGACCACCTACTTTCGACCATAATGAAATTAATTTACTAGAGGGTATTTTAGAAGACAAAACCCATATCTTGCTTGACTCAGACCCTTTACAAGCATGCTTAGCACACTTTAAAGTGGATGATTTTGATATTGAAGGGTACGCTAGAGAAGTTAATGCACCTTTAGAGTCATCCAATTTTAGCACCACTCCTCCTTGAATTGTGAAGTATGAATAATTACCAACCTAGTGGAGCCCTCTAGTACCATCCCTAGAAGCACCACCTATCTTAGAGTTAAAGCCTCTTCCTGATATATTAAAGTATTTATTTCTCAGACTCGATAAGACCCTTTTGGTAATCATATCATCCAAATTAACTACTGACCAGGAAGACCAACTTGTAGGTGTGCTCAAAGAGCACAAGGAAGCCATAGGATGGATGATTGCTGATTTGGAAGGCATTGATCCTTTTATTTTCATGCATCACATTCATTGTGATGCTAAGGCCAAACCACATAGAGATATGCAATGTAGATTAAATCCAAACATGCAGGAGGTAGTAAAGCAAGAGATAATAAAATGGCTAGATGCAGGTATTATCTACCCAATTTCTAATAGTAAATAGATTAGCCTGACCCAGGTGGTACCGAAAACGTCGGGTATCACTATGGTAGAAAATGACAAAGGTGACTTATTACCCACTCGCACAGCAACTGGCTGGAGTATGTGTGGATTATACGTGACTCAATGTCGTGACTAGGAAAGACTACTTTTCACTATCTTTCATTAACCAAATTCTAGAATGAGTAATGGGTCAAAGCTACTTCAGCTTCTTGGATAGATATTCAGGATACAATCAAGTGCCTGTAGTCCCAAAGAACCAAGAGAAAACCATCTTTACTTGTCTCTATGGTACTTTTGTCTTTCGTAGAATGCCTTTTGGACTATGCAATGCACCAGCCACTTTTTAAAGGTGCATTATTGCTATTTTTTTTGATATGGTCGATAAGTTTTTAGAGGTGTTCATAGATGACTTCTCTATTTTTGGCTCTACTTTTGATGTCTGTCTCCAAAATTTAACTAAAGTACTTAAACGATGTATGGAGACAAATTTGGTATTGAGTTGGAGAAAGAGTCATTTTATGGTTCGTGAGGGAGTCAAACTGGGACACATTGTATCTGAGCAGGGGATCAAAGTAGATAAAGCTAAAGTTGAGATAATATTAAACTACCACCTCCAACCTTGATTAAATAAGTACGATCCTTCTTAGCACATGTAGGATTTTATAGGCACTTTATTAAGGACTTTAGCAAAATTTTCTAACCTTTATGTAATCTTTTGGCTAAAGAAAATTTTTTTGATTTTAATGAAGATTGTTTAGCCACCTATATTAAACTTAAAATAGCATTGAGTACTGCACCAATTATTAAACCAACAGATTGGACCTTACTATTTGAAATTATGTGTGATGCATCTGATTATACGGTAGGGGCAATTTTAGAAAAAAAATTCAGTAAGAAACCTCATGTAATTTACTATGCTAGCAAAACTCTCTCTGATACTCCATTAAACTACACCACAACTGAGAAAGAATTGCTTGCAATTGTGTTTGCCTTAGAGAAATTTAGGTCATACCTTCTGGGCTCAAGGTCTTAGTTTACTCTGACCATGCTGTATTGAAATATCTACTATGAAAGAAGGATACGAAGCCTAGGCTGATTAGATTTTTGTTACAAGAATTTGACCTTGAAATCTTAGATAAAAAGGGTTTCCAAAATGTAGTAGTAGATCATATCTCAAGGATCTTGGTAGAACACAATAGTGAAAGCATTGGAGATAGGTTCCCTGATGAATAATATTTTCAGTATCTTCTAATAATTTTTCCTGGTTTGCACAAATAGTTAATTACTTGGCGATAGGATAAGTCCCATCCTACTAGACCCAATAAGAGAAAAATAAATTTTTTTTCAAGTAAAACACTATTTTTAGGAAGAACCAGAGTTGTTCAGAATTTGCCCAAACCAAATTATCCGACGATGTGTCCCTGAGAGTGAATTTCAAAGTTTCCTAACTTTTTGTCACTCATTAGCTTGTGGGGGATATTTTAGTGGAAGAAAAATGACAGCAAAAGTACTACAAAGTGGATTTTACTGGCCAACATTATTTAAGAATGCTCATGATTTCTACCATAATTGTTTAAGATGTCAACAAATAAAAAATATTTCAAGAAAAGATATGATGCCCCTGTACCCAATTTTAGTAGTTAAAATCTTTGATGTTTGGGGAATTGACTTTATGGGCTCATTTCCTTCCTCTTATGGTTATGAATATATTCTGGTGGCAGTAGATTATATTTCTAAGTGGATAGAAGCTATGGCAATACAAACCAATGATCATAAAGTGGTAATCAAGTTTATTTAAAGGAACATTATAAGCCGGTTTGGTTGCCCTAGAGCTATAATTAGTGATGGAGGTACGCACTTCACGAATAGGCACTTTGAATCTTAAAGAAGAAATATGGAATAACATATAGAACAGCCACCCCATATTATCCCTAGACTAGTGGACAAGTTGAAGTTTCCAATAGGAAAATAAAGAAGATCTTAGAGAAAATGGTTAGGCTCGATAGTAAAGATTGGTCTGAGAGATTAGATGATGCACTATGGGCCTACCATACTGCCTACAAAACTTCTTCAAGAATGTCTCCTTACCAGCTTATTTTTGAAAAACCTTATCATCTACCAGTAGAATTAGAACACTGCACACATTAGGCAATAAGAAAATTTAATTTTGATATGAAAAACATGCGATCAAAAAGGAGATTGCAATTAAATGAATTAGAGGAATTATGTAATGAGGCATACAAAAGTGCTAAAATTTATAAGGCTCGAACCAAAGCTTACCATGATAAAATTATTTCAAAAAAAACCTTCGAACCTAATCAAAAAGTATAGCTCTTTAATTCTAAGTTAAGATTATTTCCTGGTGAACTTCTCTCATGTTGGGACAGACCATTCATTGTGATCCAAGTTTTTCCCCATGGAGTAGTAGAACTAAGAGATCCAAAATAGGAAAATACTTTTAAGGTTAATGGCCAACAAATCAAACCTTATATGGATGGTATAAGGGATGGAGAGCAAATTGAGTCAGTGGATCTGATTGAAGCAGTCTATGAACTATCATAAATTTTAGGCTTGGTTTGGCTAAACACCTTAAACATAGTGAAGGGAAATCCTGATTTCCTAGACCAGGTTCGTTCAGATCTGATCGGATAAAGAGATATATTTTAAAAAATTTTCTCTTTGATCCAAATTAGATCTGAGATGTTTTAGATCTGATTTTTATTATTCTAATAATTAAAATAAAATATAGATAAATTAAATTAGATTTAATTTATCTTGATGTAGGATAATCCTTTATCTTGATGATCCTATAAGCAGCGGAAGGTTCTGGATCTACACAAGTGCTTGGCCTCTATCGGTATCCACTCAAGCTAGATCTCAAATCAAATCTATCTTTATCTTCAATTATCCTTTGCAGCAGTGCAGCCTTCTAGCTTTCTGTCGCCTTTCTCTTCCCTAGATTGCATCAACCGAGATCCCAAACTTCTTTAGGCATGGAGAGGAGAGGGAGAAGATGAACTTGGCATGAAGGAGAAAGAGAGAGGCAGCCTTGGGGCATAGAGAATTGTTCTCTCCTTTGAGTTGGGTGCAGGGTCTTATTTATAGACTATGCGTGATCCAACTCCTCTTCATCCCAACCAATCACAATCCTTTGTAAAATTAGATCTAAATCTGATTGGTGAGAATAGAGTTCCTTGGATTCATCCTCAGATGGTGCCTAAGATCAGTCAAAGTTGATTCTTAGGAGGAGTCTAATCAGAATCCAATAAGGAGATGGAGTCCCTATCCAACAAGGACTCTTGGGTGCCTCAAGCTTGGGCGCATGCCAAGGGTGGCATGCGCCCTCCTCCTTGCCAGTTTCTGGTAAGAGGACAAGCCCCACTAGCTCTTCAATAGGTGCATGATATGTAGATAGAAGTCAAAGTGTCAATGGTCAACATTTGACCAGTCAAAGGATGAGAAATGGCAGGTGACCAAAAATGGCAGGTATTATCTTACAAAATAAGACAACCCTTTTCTGACCTGGACAGGCTCTAGTCAGACCAAGTGAAGGCCTCTGATCGAGCACAAACTCCTTTGGCTCAGTCAGGACAACTATTTATGATAGTAAAAGAAGAACGTTAGGTTCAATCGAGTGCTAGCACGATTTTCTTGAACCTAATTGAATCTCATTCAGATCAATTGAACTGGATCAGTTCAATTGATGATCACCAGATTCAAACCCTTATTTGTGTGACCTAGTTAGGTTCAGTTCTATATGGTAATGGGATATGTCATGATCTCTATCATCGACATCATCGAAACTCCTTTCGATGGATCAGAACTCTTCTGATTCGAACAGCTAGAATGATCGATCATCTAAATCATTCTAATTGCTCCCAAAATCCACCAGTGACACCTAGCAGTATATGGTGGCAACCCATCAGAGCTGAATGCGAACCTCTTGGTGCAGCTACCTGTGTGATTAAGTTCTTCTATCTTGAGCCCCGATCAGATTAGGGTTAAGGTGAACTCGTCAAACCCTAGTTTCTGTCATATGATGTAATCATTCGATTCAAGTCCAATGTGAAAATCTAAATAGAAACTCTTTCTATTATTTCACTCTGCCATGGCCATGGGCTTCTGGACTTGATTCTCATGATCATCATAGGGCTGCTCCTCTACCACCGAGGTAGATAGATTCCATCTTGATGCAATCCAGTTCCTACAATGAACATGCTATAGCCAACATACACCTCAGGATTCCGAATGGCTAGGAGACCGAGTAATGGTGTAGTCAAACTATAACACCCTCAAGGTGAACTGCCGATGCACCTCAGGTCAAAGAACCAGACACACCACTGCAGCATCGAGTCAGTCATTGACGAGAAGGTAGACTTCCTAATGACTACTCGAGGTGGTCACGCTCAGTGCCCTCGTTCTCTAACGAGTACCTGTACTCTCGCTTCGGTGTCTCCACACCGTAGACTCAAGACTCATCTACTAAAGAGAAGCGATTGTACACCAACCTTTTGGATCAATCACCATCCTCGTGATGATCCTATGGTCGGAAGCATTTTATGAGTTAATAATGATTATTCATGTCTTAAATTTTCAACTCTTGAAAATATGAATTATCATTACCATTAACTCAAAGGATGT
This sequence comes from Cocos nucifera, assembly GCA_006176705.1. Classification (NCBI taxonomy): domain Eukaryota; kingdom Viridiplantae; phylum Streptophyta; class Magnoliopsida; order Arecales; family Arecaceae; genus Cocos; species Cocos nucifera. The sequence goes on along the minus strand of QRFJ01003137.1, from coordinate 49,731 downwards.
ATCACAGACACTAAATACACATATGTGATAGAAAATAACCCATTTTATTGATTATAGTCAAAATTATAATTTTGCCCCTAGAAGTGTATTACAAGTGTCAGCCAATTCTGGCTTCTAGGGCACATATATCTAACAATCTCCCACTTGTCCTAAAGCCAATTGGCTACAAGTCTAAGTCCCATCTTCTCAAGGTGGGCTTCGATCTTCTGCTGGCCCAACGGCTTTGTAAGTGGGTCTGCCACATTATCTGCATGGAGTTGACTCTCTTGACCTCGACGTAACCCTTCTCGAGGTAATCGCGGATGAGGTGGTATCGCCGCTCAATGTGCTTGGATTTTTGGTGAGACCTCGGCTCCTTAGCAAGGGCTATGGCGCCATTGTTGTCGCAGTATAGAGGAATGGCATCTGATGGCATTACTCCAATTTCTGCAGCAAACTTCTTGTACCAGAATGCTTCCTTCGCAGCCTCTGATGCAGCGATATATTCTGCTTCCATGGTGGAATCTGCTATCATGGTTTGCTTGAAACTCTTCCAGCTGACAGCACCACCATTGCACACAAACAGACTCCCAGATGTCGACTTTCGATCATCTACATCGGACATGAAATCCGAGTCTGTGTATCCCTGGACTTGGAGTTCTCCATTACCAAAGACCAACATCATATCCTTAGTTCTTCTCTCAAGTACTTAAGGATACATTTCATAGAAGTCCAGTGTTCTTCACCTGGATTTGACTGATATCTGCTTGTGACACTCACAGCATGGGCTATATCAGGTCGTGTACATAGCATGGCATACATGAGGCTCCCTATTGCAGAAGCATAAGGGATCTTGCTCATGCATTCTATTTCCTCAGGTGTGCTAGGGCACATCTTCTTGGAAAGATGAATACCATGTCTGAAGGGTATTAATCCCCTCTTAGAGTTTTCCATACTAAACCTCTTTAGTACTTCTCTCTATGTACATCTTTCTGTGAAAGTCCTAGCATCCTATTCGGTCTATCCCTATAGACCTTAATTCCTAGAATAAAGGATGCTTCACCTAGGTCTTTCATGGAGAATTCCTTGGACAACCATATTTTGACTGTTGTCAACATGGGAAATATCATTCCCAATAAGGAGGATGTCATCCACGTACAATACGAGGAAGACAACAGCGCTCCCACTGACCTTTTTGAAGACACATGGTTCCTCTTCATTTTTTGATGAAACCAAATATTTTGATCACATCATTGAAATGAGTGTTCCAGCTCCGAGATGCTTGCTTAAGTCCATATATGGACCTTTGCAGCTTGCAAACCTTGTGATCAGTATCACTGGATGTGAAACCTAGCGGCTGTTCCATATAGATATCTTCCTCAAGATATCCATTTAAGAATGCCGTTTTCACGTCCATTTGCCATATTTCATAATCGAAATAGGCTGCAACGGCAAGCAATGTGCGGATGGATTTTAGCATAGCCACTGGGGAAAAGGTATCCTGATAGTCAATGCCTTCGCATTGACTATAACCTTTTGCCACTAGTCTAGCCTTGAATGTCTCCACATTCCCATCTGCACCAATCTTTTCTCTTGAAGATCCATTTACACCCAATAGGTACTATACCTTCTGGTGGATCTACCAAGGTCCAGACTTGGTTTGAGTGCATCGAGTCAATTTCTGACTGCATTGCCTCTAGCCATTTCTCGGAGTCGATATCTGATATCGCCTCATTGTAGGTTTTGGGATCATCACCATGAGCACCATTACCTATGAGGAACATTTTCTCTACTTTCTCTGAAATAATACCTAAGTATCTTTCAGGGGGATGGAAAACTCTTTTCGATCTACGAGGTGGAGGAGGTAGTGTTCTTATTGGCTCAACCTGATTTGGTTCCAATTGGTCCTTAGCTCATTGTACTTGTGAGACTTTCTCATCAAGCTTAATCTGCTTTCCAATGCCGCTATCTTGAATAAACTATTTTTCAAGAAAGATGGCATGTCGACTCACAATCACATTGTGGTCTTCTGGAATGTAGAAATAGTATCCTAATGACTCTTTAGGATATCCTATGAATCGAGCTCTGAAGGACCTAAACTCTAACTTGTTCGCTTGTTGTCTTTTGACATGAGCCGGACAACCCCAAATTCTGAGATGACTCAGACTTGGTTTCTTACCGTGCCATATCTCATACGGTGTGGTAGGAACGGTTTTAGAGGAAACCCTATTCAGTAGATAAATTGAAGTTAACAATGAGTGTCCCCAAAGAAAATCAAGGAAGGTCTGTGAAGCTCATCATGGATCGGACCATATCCAATAGAGTCCGATTTCTCCATTCTGAAACCCCGTTGAGTTGAGGTGTTCCTGGTGGAGTCCATTGAGAGACTATGCCATTTTCCTTGAGATAGTCTAGGAATTTTTGACTAAGGTATTCACCTCCTCGATCTGATCGAAGAACCTTAATGGGTTTTTCAGTTTATTTTTCTACTTCATGTCTGAATTCTTTGAACTTTTCAAAAGCTTCAGACTTGTGTCTCATAAGATACACATACCCATACCTAGATAGATCATCGATAAAGGTAATGAAGTAGACAAAATTGCCTCTAGCCGGCACATCAAATGGGCCGCACACATCAGTATGTACTAGGGCAAGGAGATCTGTGGCCCTTTCCCATGTCCTACAAAAGGGAGTTTAGTCATTTTGCCTTGAAGATAAGATTCACAAGTTGGATATGACTCGAAAGTCAATGGACTCAATAGCCCATTTTTCTCCAATTTGTTGATCCTATCTTCTGCTATATGACCTAATCTCAGGTGCCATAGATATCTGTCGTTTGGACTATCCCTAGGTCGTTTGGCATTCACGTTTTGCTCGATAGTTAGAACAGATACATCAATATGTAGCTGATAAAGACCGTTAATAAGGAAACCATTTGCAATTTTATTTCTTTCATAAAGAATGTTACAATGGTCCTTAAAGAAGGTAATCACATAGCCTTCTAGTGCTAAGCATGAAACAGAAATCAAATTTTTGCTAGCTGCAGGCACATAATAACAGTCTTTCAAAACTAAGTCTAAACCAGATGGTAATCGAAGAGGGTATGTTCCCACCAGCCACTATGCAGCAACTCTTGCTCCATTTTTGATGCGTAGGATCATGTCTCCATCCCTCAGCCTCCTGCTATCCTCAAGACCCTGCATGGAAGTGCATAGATGAGCACTAGAACCAGAGTCAAGCACCCAACTGGATGCAGAAGAAATCGTAAGGTTAGACTCAATAACGAGCATACCTCCAGAAGGACCTTCCTTCTTGTTCTTCAGGGTGGCCAGGTAAGTAGGGCAGTTCCTGCTTCCAGTGGCCATCGCTGTTGCAATGGAAATACTTTTCTTTGACAGCGGCCTTCTTCTTCGGCTCTGCCTTCTTCTTCTTTCCTCCTTCCACCTTCTGCTTTTTTGCAGACTTCTTTTTCTTTCCAGAAGACTTTCTTTTGGAAGAAGTCCATTCCATAGCAAGAACTGAGCCTTTAGAACCTTTCATAGAAAGCTCAGCGGTGACCAGCATGTTCATTAATTCGGCCAAGGAAATTTTGAAGTTTATGCATGTGGTAATTCATGATGAATTGCCCATATGCATCAGTCAAGGATTGCAGAATAACATCATTCTGCAGATCCAAGTCTAACTTCACACCGAGCTTCTCAAGCTCTTCCAAGTCCTTGATCATCATCAGACAGTGATCTTGGACTGACTGCCCATCATGCATCTTAGCCTTAAAAAGTCATTTCGTGACTTGATACTTGGCTGCGCGACTCTGTTCACCAAACATCTCTTGCAGGTGAGCCAACATTTGGCGAGCAGTCCTGATATCTTCATGTTGGTGCTGGAGCTCATCAGACATCGAGCCCAACATGTAATATCTGGCCTTATTATCTTCGTCTATCCATTTTTTCAGAGACGCTCTCTGTTCAGTGGATGGACGGGCTGGTAAGGTGGGAGGGTCCTGGTCCAATACATGGGTTAACTTCTCAAAACCCAAAATGATTTTGTAGTTCCTGAGCCAATCTTTATAATTGGGTTCGGTCAGTCTATGTGTGTCCAGGATACGTGCTAATGGGTTGGACGCAGATATTTTTCTGTAGAGAGTCAAAGATTCTAGTTAGATACTGTAATTATGACTTGACCAATTTATTTAAAAATTTTATTTTTAAACAAATTAGCTCCCACTATTTTTTGGATCCCTACACTCCCTCTATAGAGATGCAAAAATCTTCATGATTAATGATTTCTAGTGGGTGGTGCGGTCTCACCAACTGACTCATCACCTCACCTAACAGTTATTGGTGATGGGTTAGCCAATGAGTGAACAACTCTTGTTCAATGATTCTCTAATCATGGTGCACCCAAACTTGGTCTCTAATTCATGAATCTCACCGTATCCAAAATATTGATCCACTCCTTAGTTAAGTCAGACCCACCATTTGCACAGACTGGATTCCTAATTGAGTCTCTCACCGTATCCAAAATATTGAGCCCAACTCATCCTCCAGCCCATAGCATCCAATGCCTAATAGACATGGTTGCATCTTTTCCGGATGCAACTGAGCCACTGTATCCAGTCGAGAACAATCAACCCTCGAAAAGGGCCCGCACATCTACAATGGTGGAAGACCTCAGACTTAATCTTTTCTTAGGAAGAATTGATTCAGGTCTCATTAAACTAGACTTGTCATAGTCATAACAATTATGACTAACCTAGTGGCATGGGTTAGCTCGGATTATTGACCACCTCAAATCAGAACTAAATCAACAGATATGGCCAAGTAAGTGAGACTGATGGAAGGGATATGCCATTAACTCGTATAAGAACGCATTCAGGTCGAGTAGCTCCCAATTAAAAATCAGTCGGTCGTATGTGCCAAACTTACCTTAGACACCAAATTATTGAGCTCAGAACCAATTGGGTTAGCCTACAATCCAGACTCTAACCTCTGAGCCTAATTAGGTCTTGCTTGATCGTGACTCGATCTTGACCCAGACTTAATCCTATTAGGCTGGTCAATTTAAGCATTGTTGATCCCATCTAACCAACTCTTGATTCGGTTTGATCAACCGCTTAGACCTAATTGAGCTACCCAAGCCCGAACCCAGTATTATGAATATATCTTAGATCTAAAATTCTTAATTTTAGACCTAATTAATATTCTATAATCTTAATTCTTAATTAAGTAGGGTTCATAAATAAAATATGCATAATAAATCCTAGGGTTTCAGGATCTAGGGTTTTGCAGAAAGTAAGTTTTAGGTTTTTGATTAAGGACGAACGTGCAGCACCCCTACACATCATAAGAACACCCCATCGGATGGGAGGAGAGGGCCTTTAAATTCTTTTTCATTCTTATGATCGGACGGCTAAGAGGAATGCCTTAATCAAGAATATGTAATACTATAAAATAGTTTTAGATCTATATCATATATCTCATATACAAATTAGATCTAATCATGGCATATTTTGCATACATCTCATGTATCGAATCATGCATATTTTTAGATCTAAATTATCTCATAATAATCTAAAAAAATTAGATTTAAATTGATCTTATCAAAATAAACTCTAATCTAGACAACTATGTAGAACTATTCTACAACTAGTCTAGACATGCATCAATCATATCTCATATGATGTTAAAATTAAATAATTTTTATTTGTTATTTTTTAGATGTTATTGTAACAATTATAATATCAAAAAATAGTAAATAAATAGATCTAAAATATGATTTAATCAAATTAAATTGCAAACATGCAAGACTATTCTATAGAACTATTCTATTTTAGAGCTAGTCATGCATATTCTCTAATTTTAGATCTAAATAATTTAATTTTAATTTTTCTGGTTTTATATCTGATCACATCTCATGTGACATCTAAAATCAATTATTTTTTGATTAAAATAAATTTAAAATCAGATCTAAATACTTTAGAACCTTGGCTCTGATACCAGTTGAAGGGAAATCCTGATTTCCCAGATCAGGTTCGTTCAGATATGATCGGATTGGAGATATATTTCAAAAACTTTTTTCTTTGATATAAATTAGATCTGAGATATTTTAGATCTAATTTTTATTATTTTAATAATTAAAATAAAATATAGATAAATTAAATTAGATTTAATTTACCTTGATGTAGGGTAATCCTATTATCCGTTGATGATCCTATAAGCAGCGGAAGGTTCTGGATCTAGCCACGGAAGTGCCTGGCCTCTATTGGTATCCACTCGGGTTGGATCTAGAGATTCTCTTCTTCTCTATCATATCTCCAAAAATTAGATTTGAATCTGATTTGGAGGATCTTCAAAACAGCTTTCGAAGATCAGCAGTTGTCCTTTGCAGCAGCATAGCCTTCTAGCCTTCTGTCACCTTTCTCTCCCCTAGATTGCACCAACTGAGATCCCAAACTTCTTTGGGTGTGGAGAGGAGAGGGAGAAGATGATCTTGGAATGGAGCAGGAAGAGAGAGGCAGCCTTGTGGCATAGAGAATTGTTCTCTCCTTTGAGTTAGACGTAGGGTCTTATTTATAGACTATGCGTGATCCAACTCCTCTTCATCCCAACCAATCATAATTCTTTGTAAAATCAGATCTAAATCTGATTGGTGGAAATAGAATCTCTTGGATTCATCCTTAGATGGCGCCTAAGACCAGTCAAAGTTGGTTCTTAGGAGGAGTCTAATCAGAATCCAATAAGGAGATGGAGTCCCTATCCAATAGGAACTGCTAGGTGCCTCACCATCTCTCCAATAGGTGCATGACATGTGGATAGAAGTCAAAGTATCAATGGTCAACATTTGACCAGTCAAAGGATGAGAAATGGTAGGTCACCAAAAATGGTAGGTATTATCATACAAAATAAGACAATCCTTTTCTGAACTGGACAGGCTCCAGTCAGACCAAGTGAAGGCCTCTGATCGAGCACAAACTCCTTTAGCTCAGTCAGGACAACTATTTATGATAGTAAAAGAAGAATGTTATGTTCAATCGAGTGCTAGCATGATTTTCTTGAACCTAATTGAATCTCATTCAGATCAATTGAACTGGATCAGTTCAATTGATGATCATCAGATTCAAACCCTTATTTGTGTGACCCAGTTAGATTCAGTTCTGTATGGTAATGAGATATATCATGATCTCTATCATCGACATCATCGAAACTTCTTTCGATGGATCAGAACTCTTCTAATTCGAACAGCTAGAATGATCAATCATCTAAATCATTCTAATTGCTCCCAAAATCTACTAGTGACACCTAGCAGTATATGGTGGCAACCCATCAGAGCTGAATGTGAACCTCTTGGTGCAGCTATCTATGTGATTAAGTACTTCTATCTTGAGCCCTGATCAGAAAGGGTTAAGGTGAACTCGTCAAACCCTAGTTTCTATAATATGATGTAATCATTCGATTCAAGTCCGATGTGAAAACCTGAATAGAAACTCTTTCTATTATTTCACTCTACCATGGTCATGGACTTTTGGACTTGATTCTTATGATCATCATAGGGCTGCTCCTCTACCACCGAGGTAGATAGATTCCATCTTGATGCAATCCAGTTCCTACAACGAACATGCTATAGCCAACATACACCTTAGGATTCTGAATGGCTAGGAGATCGAGTTATGGTGTCATCAAACTATAACATCCTTAAGGTGAACTGTCGATGCACCTCAGATCAAAGAACCAGACATACCACTATAGCATCGAGTCAGTCATTGACGAGAAGGTATACTTCCTAATGACTACTCGAGGTGGTCACGCTTAGTGCCATCGTTCTCTAATGAGTACCTGTACTCTTGCTCTGATGTCTCCATACCATAGACTCAAGACTCATCTACTAAAGATAAGCGATTGTACACCAACCTTTCGGATCAATCACCATCCTCATGATGATCCTATGGTCGGGAGCATTTTATGAGTTAATAATGATTATTCATGTCTTAAATTTTCAACTCTTGAAAATATGAATTATCATTACCATTAACTCAAAGGATGTATCACAGACACTAAATACACATATGTGATAGAAAATAAACCATTTTATTGATTATAGTCAAAATTACAATTTTGCCCCTAGAAGTGTATTACAAGTGTCAGCCAATTTTGGCTTCTAGGGCATATATATCTAACACTTAGCACTTATATGGAGGTAACCCATCATTTTTTTAAAAATTTTTAATTTTTATTTTTGTAGGAAACTAATAAAGATGATTAGCTCAAGTTGGGGGGAGCACATCATCAAAATACCCAGTATAAGCCTGATGGAGTATAATGAAGAGCCTACAAATAACAAACCAAGTGGTACCCCTCCTTGATAAATATTTTATTTTTTCTCCTCTTCCATTGAGGTCAATAGAAATTAAGTTAGGAGGGATAACTAACTTTAAAACTTGTGAGTCCTTAAGTATGATTTGAAATAATTAGCTTAATGTACCTAAACTTTGTTTTGATTAAGAGTTAATTAGACACCCTAATCAATGAATGATTAGTGATCTAGATAATTTTAGAGATGTCGTAGAGAAAATTATTAAGAAAACCTAATAAATGGTAGGATTTAGATCAGACTAAATTTTAAGAGTGATTCTAGAATCCTCTTCTTATTGATCTCAATAAAGAATCTACTTCATGGGAGTTAGGTGGAAAGGTCAAAATATGCAAAAGTCTCTCTTAAAATCTGCTTAAGAAAAAAAATACATTGATTTCTCATTGAGTAATCGGGCCCTTTTGCCTAAGTAAGATATGTGGTTTGCATCAAAAGGTGGGCAATGTGAATTAAAAAGGAAGGTTTAGTATTGTCTCGTTGAACAACCACACTCATCTAAGTAAGCATTATAGTTTGCATCAAAATGTAGGGATGCAAGAAAAAAATTAAAAAGAAATGATAGCAAGGGGACTAAATTGCAAAAAGATAATAACCTTTCTCACATCAAGTTAGAGGATTTAAAAAGTAAAGTAAGGAGTCGGTGAAAGATGGTCTCTAAAAATTTCTATGGCTAATACTCAACCACTAATTGGGTCAAATTAATAATCTGATAGCGTACTTCTTTAATGGTCTGACCGAGTATCAGTTGTCTTTAGAAATGTCTAAACCTAACTTTTAATTCAAGGCTAACTTGGTATATATTGCTAATTAATCTGGTTTACTTGAGGATGAGCAAAATTTAAGTTGGTGGATGTGATAAATACATTAAATATATTTATAAAAATATTAATTTATTAATTAATTTATTTTTATTTTTTTAAAAAATAATATTTTTATTTATCTTTTATAGAAAAGAAGGTCATGGATGAAAAGAGCTCAATTTATGGGTCAAAATGAAAAAAATTAGAGTGAATCGGACTTAAAAAGACCCAAAATGAGGATTTAAAGGAAAAGAAAGAAAAAAATTTAAAAAATAAAAAAAATAGCCCATTAGGCTGGTTGGTGCATGGTGAACCAATCGGTCAGTCCATGGAATCAAGCACGGATCGTCCAGCTCAGCAAGCACAGCCAATCAATGGTCGCCGCATGGTGGACTTGAACTGCTAAGGGGTTTACAAAGAAACCCACATGGCTCAAAGGGGCAAAACCATCAATTCTTCAGGCGTAGCATGTGGCGATTGGTCCAGATCTTCAGTGTGCTCAATCCACAATAGTCTACAAGTACAGGAATGCATAATCTAATGGTCTATATTCATCCCGATGAGGATCCAATGGCAAGCATCATTTCCTTATTTGATTTAGTAGTGCCCAGCATTTTTACATGATCGGATGGACCATATTTGCATCGATCGAGATGCAATGGTAGGGAGGGTTCTCTGACTTGATTAAAAAAATTTCAGGCACCATCCAATGGTCAAAATTCATTTGATCAAGAGATCTGATGGCTGTAAATTAGTTAGGGCCCTATTGAAGCTATAAATAGTGTATTATGACCAAATCTGAGCCGTTTAAACCTGATCTAATGGCTGGAGTCCTTCACAGGGAGTAGAATTTGATTTAGATTCATTTTTCTTAGTGTTGCTCCAAGAATTAATTTTGATGATTACAAAATATTTGAGCGAGATACTAATGATTTTGGCTTGGAAAGAGATTTATTATATTTCAGGAACAAAATCATAAATTTTATAAAGCTAGAAAAAATATATTTTGAAAGCCTCAACAACAAGCCTAGAAGATTTCTAATCTATTAGAGATAGTTTTATAAATTTTGGATGCATAATTTAGAAGAAAATCAGAAAAAAAGATGACAAGAAGCAAAATCATAAATTTTATAAAGTTGGAGAAAATCTATTTCAAAAGCCTCAAGAGCAAGAACAGAAGCTTTATGATCTATTAGAGATAATTTTATATATTTTGGATGTATATTTTGAGAGAAAATCAATTTAGAAGAAAAGGGTCGACCCTTAGGTCGATCCCTGTCAAAGGGGCTAATTGGCACACCGAAGGGGACGACCCCTAGGTCATCCTCTGTGCCAGGAGTCGACCTCTCCTGCTCCAAAGGCCATTTTTATAGAACATAATTTTTTTTGGCTTTTTGTCATAGAGGTCGACCTCGACCCTTATGTTGGGGACGACCTTGGGGTCAACCCCTGCGATGGAAAATTTTCGCAATGGCTATTTTTTCATCCATTTTGTGCCACATTTAATGCACATTTAAAGTCTTCCAATAGCTCTAAACCTATCCAAATTTCTCTCTAGCATCTATTGAAGATATAAAGACTCTTAAAGATGGAAAAAATACAAGAGATTCAAGCATTCATTTTAGCCCTAAGAAAAAAGCCCTTTTCAAGCAAAGAAGCTTTCGTTTCAAGTTCACCAACTCCTGAAAGGCTCATTCAAGTCTTCAACAACTTTGAAAAAATTCATAAAAGCTTCTTCCTTAGTTGTGTAAAGAGTTATTAACATTTTGTTTGCTCATTAAGGGGGCTAACTTTGTATTTCATTGTCATTAACTCTTATACTCTATTTTCATATTATTTTAGGTTTTGAGGGCTCCAAAACTTGGGAAGGCCTCTTCGAACTTTGAATCGAAGTGTGTAGGGTTGGCTTGTACCTAAAAAATAAATGTGCTAGCTTGGAATAGGTAGGATTGGAGGTTTTCATTGGTGTATTCAGTTTGAATATTGTTAGTGGATTTAAATTTCTAAGTAGGAGCTTGGAAAGTGAATGTAGGTGCAAGATTGGCACTGAACCCCTATAAATCTTATTTGTAGTATGCTTGCTCTCTCTCAATCTTTATTTTCATAAATACTTGCTTTCTTACTATTTATCTTTTTATCTTACTTAAATCATCCACCACATACAACTTGCATAAAATTACATAATCTTTGTGGTTCTAAATTAGCTTTAAAATTTTAAAAACCTAATTCACCTCCCCTCTTAGGTTGCATATCTGGGCAACAAGTGGTATCAGAGCAGGTGCCCTATTATTAGTTGTTGATTTAATCATCAAGAGCCAAAGATTTTAGCAACCTAAAATAAAATCTTTTTTTAATGATGGATATTTTATAGATAGATCCCCATTGTTTGATGGCTCAAATTATACTTATTGAAAATCTAGGATAAAAATATTCATTCAAGCACATGACTATAATTTATGAAAAATTATAATCAATGGCCCACACACACCAAATGCATCAATTTGTGATAAAGAAATGATTCAAATGAATGCTAAAGCCACGAATTTATTTTATTGTTCATTAGATATAAATATTTTTAATGCAATTTCTTTATATAATTCTGCAAATCAAATATGAAAGAAATTAGAAGCTACTTTTGAGGGAGCAAGTCAAAGAGAAACATCAAGCTCCCAAGAAGAAAAAAAAGCTCACCTCAACTCATGCCTCATGGTGCATGAGGATGAAAACAAGAAGAAAAAAGAGAAATAAAAGAAAAAGAAAGCATTGATTAAGCGGAAGCAAAGCAAAGAAGAGAAGAATGAGAAAGAGGAGGAATGTATAGAAAGTTGTTATCTCATGGCTCAAAATGATGAGATATATCATGAACACTCCTCTGAATTTACTTTTAATGAATTATATGAAGCATTTAATGAGTTAATGGATGAATACAAAATGATAAGACTATAGAATAAAGAACTTAAAAAATATAATCTATCTTTGGTTGAAGAGAAAAATAAAATTTTAAGTGAAAAAGAAGATCTATTAAAAAATATAAAAAACAAGGCCAAAGAAAAGAAAGATTTGTTGAAATAAATTAATTCTTCAACTAAAGAAATGAAAGAATTGATTAAATCTGAAAATTTGTTAGTTGAAGAAATGCTGAGCTTAAGAAGGAAAATGATATTTTAAAATCTTTCCTAAAAGAAAATGAGATAATTTCAAATGAGAAATTAATTTTAACTCAAGAAAATCTGAACCTAAGAATTGAAATTGCTAAGTTAAAACTTATGGTAGAAAAGTTCACTCTTAGCTCAAATAAACTTCAAATGATACTTGAAAATCAAAAGGCCATTTATGATAAAGCTGGCCTAGGCTATAATCCTCTTAAGAAATAAAAATTTTTGAAAAATATTTTTGTGAACTCGTCGAACAACAAGTTTTCAAATATTACTTGCTTTAAATGTGAAAAAATAGGACATAAATTCTATACATATTTTTCTAGTAAATCTGAAAATTCAAATATAAAGAAGATTTGGTTTTCAAAAGAAACCACAAGCTTTAACCTTCATGGACCCAAGATGACTTGAGTACCAAAATCTAGTAAATGATTTTGTAGGTACACCAAGGATCCAATAGAATAAAATGCGAAAATACTTATAGTTGGATGCCTTGCGAATGGACTTGGATAGGTGATGATATTGGTAAAATCTAAACTTTTCTCACATTATATCATCAATGTTTGGTTGATTAATTCTATTAATTTTAATGATTTATCATTATGATTTCATATTATGATTACTTACTTGAAATTCTTTTCATATGTTAGTAAGATTAGTATGATTGATTAATTTTGATGATTTGAATAATTTGATTTTAAAAAATCAATATGCTCTCCTCTAAATATCATGTTATGATATAAATTGAAACTATCTTAAAATTCAACATGATATAATAGCTTCCCCATACCAATTTTGTAATTGATAAACTTAAATTAAAAGATTCTTAATTGGATATGAATATTTTTGAATTATCGAATATACATGCAAAACTGATTTTTGGCATTCCTCCATAAGTTGCTTAAATATTGAAATTTCTCAAAACTTTGCATGATCTAAGTACTTGAAGATAAAACATCTATTCATAAAGCTTAAGTGCTTGATGTGTTGAATTACATTGCATATTAGCTTATCCCTAAGGATTTGGAATTTCATTGTTCAACTAAAACTCATAGAGCCTATATCTAGATTTTCTTTTAAATGAGTCCCTTGATAATCTTGCCCCCTTGATTGATTAATTCTTGATCTCCTAATTTGACTTAAATATCCTTCTTGGTCATCGATTTGATTGCCTATTGATTCTTATTCAACTTGGTTAAATTTTCTTGAATCAAAAACTACTTGAATTATTTTCTACTTTAAGAATCCTACTCTTGATTTAGTAGGAGTTAAGCCCTTTTTTTTTGGATTAGTTCTTCTATTTAAAAACATTCTAAGGCTCTATCATTCCATTGTCAATTTTCGTTAGCCATAATTTCTTTCAAACCCCTCTCCTACTAAAATCAAACCTTTCCTCTCCATTTATATTCTAATTTTATAGTCCTTGTTCTCTAATGGCACCCCAAAAGCATTTTGCCCAAAGGAAGAGAATGTCTAGTCTCAAAGTGAAAGGTGTACAGACAGAGATAAATGTTGATAGCATTGGACACATGCTACACATATAAAGACCAGTAGAAGCATCTTGGTTTATCTCAAGTAGCTATATATTTAAGATTTATATTTGATCGAGATGATGATTGAGGATATTGAGGTTATCAGCTCTCATGCTATAGTAGATGATGATGATGAGACTCTGACAGCAGAGCTTATTGCAGTATATATCAGGATAAGGAGCTAGCAGAGCAACATGAATAAATACAGATAGCTTTACTTTCATAGATCAGCCATCCAAATACTAGCTCATGATTATCTGATAGACTGGATGAGGATGCATTTGTTGAGAGACTCTCCATCAAGATCATAGCGTCAGTTTGTACAGAGCTTTAGAGGTACATATCAAAGGCGCATCAGACGAGATGAGATCAAATGGAGGCATTATCATTAATTAGTCAGAAATAAGTTAGCAAGATTGATTCAGGCACTCACTGTAGCGAGGGAGGATGTTCACTACCGAATCTAGTCATTTGGAGATATTAGACTACACTCTCCTTCTACCTAGCCTAGACCTACATCTTAGGATTATCCTGATATATACTTGCTTAAGATGCTAGGATTTCTTTCCACAGCTTTAGTGATCCTTTCAATCTATTTTTGGAATCTATATAGAATATAGCTCTCATGCATTTTGTATGCTTTCATAATTTTATCTTTGTAATCACCATTGGCTAATCAATAAAAATTTCATCTTTTGTAAAAATTCAATGTATTTAATATTATTTGTTTGACTCATTATGTGCTTTGCTTGCAAAACAAAGGAAAAAAAATGATTGCTTGTTTAAATTAATTAAATATGCCTGATTTGAAAGAAATAGGGGGAGAATTAAGAAAAAATAATTTTTCAACATAGTAGGAGGGTTAAGAAAATCAAGTTTTCTAGCATTTATTATGAAAAATTAAAAAAATTTAAACTAAATAAGAAAAAATATTATTAAAATATTAAAAGTAAAATTATTTTGATCTATTTATGCACTCGTGTTATTCTAGTTATTTGATTTGCTTTAGAAAAATTATTTCTATTTTATTTTTTATTCAATCATACTTTGCATGGTTTGATCCTATTATAATTTTTAATAATTAATTAGTATCAAGCTTAACCTTGAAAAATATTTTACTCCAAATAAAAATTCTAGATAAATTATTTTTGAATCTCATGAAAAATCATTAATAGGCATTTATTTGTTGCTTGACTTATTGGTTCACTTATACTTGTGCTTTCATGTGATCTTGTTTATTCATGTTTTGCATTGGTATCAAAGAATTCATCTTTAAGTAAAGTTTTATAATTGGTATCAAATAGATTTTTTTCTACCTTGCACTTTCTTGCCTTCTTTCGATAAAAAGAAAAGAATATTTTATCTTGAATCTAGTTTTGCATAGCTTATATGATATCTTTTGAGATAAATTCAGAGAATTTTATACCTTTTCAAAACTAAATTGAGTGATATTTCTTAAGAAAAGAAAGATCTAAATTTAAAAAGTAAATCTCTCTATGATTTGTTTGCATAGTCTATTGGTATCAATTTAAAATGACATATCAAAATAATTTGATCTGAACTTAATGGATTTATCTTTTTTGATCAAAAAAATTAAAATAATTGGTATCGGATTTTATCAACTTGCACTCCATCTTTTGACAAAAAAAAGTGAAGGAAGAAAAGAATGCTTTATCTCAAATCTAAATTTGCATAGCCATATTTTAATATAATAATGTTTAAGAGAAATTGCAAATATTTGATATCTTTTCTGAACTCAATGTGTAATATTATTTTAAGAAAATATATATTTTTTCAAAAAATAATAATAATTATTAAAAAAATTAAATTAAATAAATCTCTTTATGATAATATATCCAAATTCTTAATTTTGAAAGAATCTATTTATCTTGGATTTTTAAAGCTTAAAGCCATTTCTTAGCTAAATTTGAAAAGCATTTCTTTTTGAATCTAAAGTTTTGAGAAAAAAATATAATATTGAAATTATACTTTCTAAGTGAGAAAGAAATATTTTTTAAACTAAATCTTATTCTATTTTTTTCTTAGTTATGCCCAAAGAAATAATTTTTTTTAAACTTGGAAAGAAATTACTTATATTACTTGATTTGTTCATCTTTGATTTAAGTATTTATATTTTTTTGACTTATCAATTTATACTTTGATTGATTTAATTATGTAATCATTTTTGAATGATCAATGAATATTTTAAAAATGCTTTACATCAATTGATCATTTTGATGTTATCATGATTGAAAACATCCTGTTGTAAATATTCCATTTTGAAATCAATAAAAGTAAAATTTTCATAAAAAAAATTTACTATATCGTGATTATGATTGATTATTTGACTGATGGTTGATTATTTGAAACTCAATATGCTTACTTTAAAATAAGTGCAATAGAGAAAGAAAATATTAAAGAAAATAATTTGATCTTAAAAGACTATTTAATTGAAAATGCTTTTATTTGCAAAAGTAAGGGAGAGAATTCATTTAAGATGAATTAGTTACAAAACCGGTATCAATCAAATTTAAAAATCTATGCTTAAAAGTCAAACTAGTATTAGTTAAAGATTAAAATAATATCAATTAATAGTGCTTCACTTAAAAAAAGGAGGGAGAATAAATTTAAAAATATCAAGCGATGAATTTTATTGTATTCACTTTTGAAAATAGGAGAGACATTTGTTGCAAATTAGTATTAGAAATATCAATATTAATCTCAAATTCTCAATCATTTATTTTATAATTCTCTCAAATTTGTACTTTATTTTAATTAATTTCAAACTCTCAATTAAATACCTTATAGTCTTTTCAATTCGTGCTTTCAAGTATTTATTCAATTTGATTCACTTGATTTAAAGTACTACTAATTTAAAGTAGTATCAGATAAATAAATTATTTTCAAATATTGAAACTTACTTAAAGTGGTATCATTCATATATTGATTTCATAATTTGATTTATCTGAACATTCTTGGAGTTGAATTGTATTAAAAACTCTTCTTACTCCTAGAAATAAATTTATAAATTTTTTAATGTACAATGTAAGATCCTTATAAAATTATTTTTAGCTTTGATACTATCTTTCATACACTTTTGATACATACATTTTCAAAGTTAAATTGACTAAAACTTCTTGAGAAAAGTAAAGAATAAATATTAAAATTAGTATCAATTCTTTTTATTATACTTATTTTATTTAAAAATTTTTATTTTTTAAAATTAAATTAAAAATCTAAATTGATGGTGTCAAATAAAAATTTGACATCGGACCTACTTTTTTTGGTATCAAATGTGCTGAAATATCTTAAAAAGCTCTATCCCTCAATATTGACATGAAAAATCTGAATTAAAATTTTTTAGGAAGGAGGAGAGTGATATCAATACAAATTTGATATCAAACATACTTATTTTCATACTAAATATTTCATTAAATTCAAATTTAATATCCTCTTGAAATTAGATCAAAATTTTTTGAATTTAATATATATATTTTGAATTTTAATTGATTTTGATGATATATTTCAATGATTTTTTTGATGCATTAAAAAAAAATTTATGCTTGATTTCTTTTTCCAAAACTTTGAAAAGCCCTATTCTTCCTAAAGCTTAAAAATATATATTTAAAAATTTGATTATAAAAGTTATAATCATTTGATAAGGAAGAGAGCCTTTGATATTTGAATTCAAGCAAATTTCTGAAAGAAAAGTGATGTTTTAAGCTTATTTTAAATCCAAAGATAAGTTTTAAAAAGGGAGATGATTTATTTGACTTTATTTTTTAATTTGATACATCTCTCATTTGATACACGCCTATATCTTATTGATTTTGATGATTTTCTTAATCCTACCCATAAGCTTTTTAATGATTATCAATAATGGAAAGAAGAATGTTGAGTATATGCTTAATGAATTGATGCTTAAAATACTCAATAATTTGATGCTTGAAACCTTAATACTCATTTATTTAAATCGAGATATTATAGTATAATAAGTATATAAAAAATATGCAATGAACTAAAGATAAATTGAGAATATTCATGAAGTATGCATTCATATATTTAGTTAATTACTTCATGACATATGTTGGCTAATTTTGATTGCATGTGGTGCTTATCTTGTATGGCTAACTATTTCTTTTTCTAGAATTTTTATGTAAACTTCATATCGCATCTTTATGTATTCTGACTAGAACTATTTACTTGATGTATAACTCCTATCACTCTTATGTATTTTGAATATTGGCATCTTATTCTGTCATTAAAGGGAAACTAAATTTTTATTTCAAATAAGAAAAGAGTAGTTTTTAATTGATGATATCAAAAAGGGGGAGTAAATATATTATTTGGTATAAGTAATAATTGTTAATTGATGATGTTAAAATTACATGCTTAATGATTGATGATGTTAAAATTATATGCTTGATGATTGACAATTTTTTTTATATAGCCTCTAACCTCTCTTCTAAAAGAACTAAGTTATTTCATAGAAACTAAGGTTTATACTATGATTTCTCTATCTTTTATGTTAATGAGGCACTATGATCTTTTACCTGCAGGCATTGACATTATGTCTTGATATTATAAAGCTCATGCTTTAAAAATTTGCATTAATTGAATATATCTATATATTGCCTTTATTTTAAACTCAAAATTCTTAATGGCACTATTTTCTTTCAATGTTCTATGCATGTCTTATTTTGTTTATACACAAATATTTTGTCATTATCGAAAAGGAAGAGATTGTTGCTCCAAGAATTGATTTTGATGATTACAAAATATTTGAGTGAGATACTAATGATTTTAGCTTGAAAAAAGATTTATTATATTTCAAGGATAAAATCATAAATTTTATAAAGTTGGAGAGAATATATTTTAAAAGCCTCAACAACAAGTCTAGAAGATTTTTGATCTATTGGAGGTAGTTTTATAAATTTTGGATGCATAATTTAGAAGAAAATCATGAAGAAAGATGACGAGGGGAAAAATCATAAATTTTATAAAGTTAGAGAAAATCTATTTCGAAAGCCTCAGGAGTAAAAATAGAAGATTTATGATCTATTGCAGGCAATTTTATTTTTTTTAGATGTATGTTTTGAGAGAAAATCAAGTTTGAAGAAAAGGGTCGACCCATAGGTCGACCCCTATCAAAGGGGTTGATTGGCACACTAAAGGGGACGACCCCTAGGTCATCCCCTATGGCAGGGGTCGACCTCTGCTGTTCCAAAGGCCATTTTTATAGAACATGGTTTTTTTTGGCTTTCTATCATAGAGGTCGACCCCAGGTCAACTCCTGTGCTGGGGACGACCTTGGGGTCGACCCTTGCGACAAAAAAATTTTGCAATGGCTATTTTTTCATCCTTTTTGGGCTATATTTAATGCATATTTAAAGTCCTCCAATGGCTCTAAACCTATCCAGATTTCTCTCTAGCATCTATTAAAGATATAAGAGCTCTTAAAGGAGGAAAAAATACAAGAGATTCAAGCATTCATTTCAGCCCTAAGCAAAAAATCCTCTTCAAGCAAAAAAGCTTTCGTTTCAAGTTCACCAACCCCTCAAAAGCTCATTCAAGTCTTCAACAACTTTGAAAAAAATTAGAAAAGCTTCTTTCATAATTGTGTAAAGAGTTTTTAATATTTTATTTGCTTATTAAAGTGGCTAACTTTGTATTTCATCATCATTAACTCTTATACTCCATTTCCATATTAGTTTAAGTTTTGAGGTTCCAAACTTGGAAAGGTCTCTCTGAAACTTAAATCGGAGTGTGTAGGGTTGGCTTGTAATTGAAAAATAGGCATGTTAGCTTGGGATAGCTAGGGTTGGAGGTTTTCAATGGTGTATTCAGTTTGAATATAGTTAATGGATTTAAATTCTCAAGTAGAAGCTTGGAGAGTGGATGTAGGTGCAAGGTTGGCACCGAACCATTATAAATCTTGCTTGTTTGGGGTGTGCTTGTTCTCTCTCCATCTTTATTTTCTTAAATACTTGCTTTCTTACTATTTATCTTTTTATCTCACTTAGATCACCCACCACATACAACTTGCATAACATTACATAATCTTTGTGGTTCTAAATTAGCTTTAAAATTTTAAAAATCCAATTCACCCCCTCCTCTTGGGTTGCATATCTGGGCAACACTTAGTTTTTCTCCATTTTTAATATAAAATCTCATATTTTCTCCTTTATAAAAAGCCTCCTAAGCCAATTCAATGAGCCATCGGCCCTCCAAAACCTTCCTTTGACCTAAAGCTCTCTCTCTCTCTCTTCCTATTTCTCTCTCTCAAATCCTTCTTTCTTCAAGTCTTCTTCTTTCTTTCTCCAATAGACCATAAAAGCCTTTAATTTCTCCACTAAAACTCCTTTTCTACTCCTGATCTCTACAACCAGCTGCTGCCTAGGTTCTTCTATAAAGCATAAGGATGAAGACATCAGTGAGAAGCTTTTCGATGGTCGGCTGATCATCTTATTCTGAGGAGATCATTATGATCTTATTTTGATGATGTTTTCTATTTTCTCTTCTTTCATATTTTTTTTAATATGCAATAAAGATTTTTCTTCTTATTATATCTTTTTATCTTTATTTTCTTATAATTGATATAGAATAGTTTATGACTCTTAGGATGAGCCATGATCTATGGGTATGGTTTATGCTCTTGAGATAAATTATATTTAGATTAATTTTTTATTATATCTAAATTAATTTAGAGTAGCCTATAACTTTAAGGGATGGGCTATGATCTAAGGATATAAGTCATGCTTTCTAAGATAGGTTATATCTTTATTGATTAGTTATCAATTATAGCATATTAAAAAGAATACCAACTATCTGATAAGAGATCAATTGAGATTCTGAGAATCCATCTTCATACTTGTAACTCTACTTTAATTAATTTGCTATTTATTTACTTTTCTAATTAATTTAAGTAGCCTTTTAATTAATCTTAGTTTTGCTTTTATCTATTATTTAAATGTAATTAACACGATCCCTGAGAATATGATTTTGACTCATCCTATCTATATAGTAGTGAGTTAGGTTTTATTTTTGATCGCCTACAACAGCGATTAGCAGTGGTTGGCATGTCATCTATGGCAGCGATGTTGGAAAATATGTCCCAAAGCCAATCGTCAGCCTATTGACGGTTAAGCTATATTGTATCTATAATTGATCATTAATAAATAAAATATATTTTTGATATTTTTTATCATAAAGTATTCATCTTCTAACAAACTCCATTACTGTGATGAAGTTCTTAGGATTATTTAGATTCGATAAAGAAAGAATTTATCGATTAGTCATTAAATTTATTCACGACCAAATGATAGGCTATTAATTAGGATGACAGCAACTATCGAGCATAGGTCGCTGTATGCCATATAAGTTGGTTATTCTCTTAACCAAGAAGTGCGGAGACACTAGTATGGCATATAGGTGAGATGTATGGGTACATCATCATTGAACATGACCAACTCTAGAGTATTCTGCGGTCGAGAATGTCTCTGATGGAATAAAGGTATAAGTATCCCTTAGACCTAAGATCACCTCAGTGACTTGTAAGCAACTCACTGTGCTTTGGTACTGCACTAACTAAATTTCTAATTTAGTAATGGAAGGCTTCTAGGCACAGTCAAGTACTTGCGAAGTCAGTATATGATCAAGATAAAATTAACCACTCCAAGTGTTGGAGAAGAATGTATCACTGTATTTCAATATAGCAAAACCTTGGCCAGGATAATCCATCAGATGGATTTGATATTTTAAAATATAATATGGACAACTTGATCAGAGTTAACAGTTAAACTCTGAGGTGTCCTATGAGCATTTTAGTCAAGGGGATGAATTATATAGAAACTATATCCGCATGGATTCTAAGGATGTTATTTTACACATTCGACCTATCTGACCGTTGGGTACCATTGCTAGATGGTCACTTTGATTGGTACAAAAATTTATTTCTACACTACCGACTTAGGTTTAGACCTATGAGGTCACACACATTAGATCTCATGATCTGATCGAATGGTTGATCAATGATTAAAAATTATTCTAGGGTTAAACAATCAATACAATTGGTGTTTAATCTAGTGCAAGTATTGCAGGAGGATCGATTAGTAATTAGATTGCTAATTGACATAATTTGACTAAGCCAGAGGACTGAGATTAAGTTTAATTAAATATAATTTACTTAGATTTAGTTTGGACTTAATTGCATCAAGTCCAATTGGCTTATTGGAAAAGCCAAGTGCAAGGAAGAACAAGTTCTTGTTCAATTAGGACTTAGGTCAAACCAATTTCTAATCTAATTAGAAATTAAATTAAAATTAAATCTAATTTAATTAGATTCTTAAATATATTAAAATATATTTTAATTAGGTTAAATAAATTCTAATTTTATTTGTTCTAAAGATCAAGTTGGATCAAGTCAAATTGGAAGTCCTAGTGAGACTAGGACTAGTATCAACCCAATCTCTAATTTAATTAAAAATTAAATCAAAATTAAATTAAATTTAATTTTATTTAATTAAGGTTTTGGTTGGATTAGGATCTATTCTAATTGGATTGAAATAAATCTAATTTAATTTGGTTAAAAGATTTTGTTTGACCAAGTCAAATTAGAAGTCTTAGTATGACTAGGACTTCCCTAACCTTGTGCCACCTTAGCCCGCACCCTCGATGCCCACTTCTCTTTATTTTGTGCATGAGATCTCCTCTCCCTGATGTTCACGCACACTCCTCTCTCCCTCCTTTTTTCATAAGGCAATTTGTTGGAAGACCAAGTCAAAAGAGGAGTTAGTTTTGCTTTAGGATTCTATGAGATAAAATCCTTGTTGACCAAAACTTCTCTCCCTTGTGTACCACCCTCTCTCCTATTTTTCTCCACTATTTCCATGGTAAGAAATGAGAATTTTATTCATTCTCCTTTGCTGGATTCACAAAAAAATCAGAAGAGGGGTGCCCAAGAGTTGGGTGCCCCAACCACTTGCCAAATCTAGTCCTGCCTTGTCTAGTTTTTGACCTAGATAAGGACTCTTTTTTTTTCTATAATTTTTGGATGAATTTTGATCTAATTTTTTTATAAAATATAGAGCTTTGGGAGAGGTTTGGGATATGCAAAAATTAGAGAATGAGGATCCTTGGGCGTGGGGTTTCTATAGGCACCAAACTAGGTGTCTAGGTGAGAGAGAAGAGAAGAAGAAGAGGGTCTTCTTCTAGGACTATTTTATTCTACATTTCTCCTCCTTCTTTCAAGTTTTTTCTGAGAGAGTCTCATATTAGAAAACTCTTCTATTCCTTCTCAAATTTTGAAGAGTTTATGTTTTGAAGAAGAGAGCATCGGATCAACCATTGAAGAAGGATCAGCACGGTACTAGCATGCTGTGCTGATTTTCTGCATCGGACCTCAGATCAGAGTTCATAGGCTCATGTGGACAACTCCTAGAGGTCGGATGTGTGTGCAACTCATGACTTCATCCTCAAGCCTGGATCAGTAAGTTAGAATATCTAACTTGTATAGGTAATAGATCTAATCTATTGATTTCATACCTGCATTAGATGTAGTATAGATCTAGGTTGATGTGATCAATCTTTTCTTCTCCTTTATGTTTTTACTTTTTGATTTAATATCATAACTTGATCATGTAATAGATTTGAGATCTACATATTTATATATTTATTTAAATAAATAATTAATTTATTTAAGTCTTTTGTTGCCTGATCCTGAAAAAGTTTCAAGATCTATCTATGAAACCCTAGATCTGGTTCCTTCAATTGGTATCAGAGCCTAGGTTCTTATTACATTATTCTTGAGCATGTTTAGATTATTTTTTAGATTAGATCTAATTTATAATCTAATTATTAAATTTAAAATTAAAAATTTAGATCTCATGAACTACTATAAGGTTGTCCTGCTGTAAGGTTTATCCCTTACAGTGAAAAGGTTGTTCTAGTTCATGATGATCTGCTCCTAATCATAAATTTATTAGATTTAATCTAATTTTATTTATAATTTAATAGATTTAAAATAATTTTAGATTTGAAAATAAAATTTTTACATTGCATGGACTGCTATAAGGTTGTCCTGCTGTAAGGTTTACCTCTTACAGTGGAAAGGTTGTCCTAGTACGTGCTGTTTTAAAATTTTGATCATAAAATTTTAGATTAGATCTAAAAAAATTTATGATATGATTAAAAATATTTTAATCTAATTTTAATCATCATAAATATATTAAATTTGATCTAGAAAGATTTATGATTGATTATTATTGAAATTATTTCAATTACATGAACTTGTTTAGATTAGATCTAAAGTAGTTTCATGTTTATTTTACTTGCATATTGATTATAAATCAAACATACAACTTAGTTGATAGAACCATATTATAAAAATATTTTACAAACATGAAAATCATTTTTGAAAAGCCAAACCCCAACCCTCCATCCAAAACTTAATTAAGAATTAAGAAGTTGTTTGATTAGGTTCTAGGATTGTAAATTGAAAATCCTATGACATGAATCATAACACATTGGGTTAATGGGTTAGTGGGATTAGGTCCATTAATTAGGTTAGACCTAAGGCTAGATTAAAGAATGAACTTAATTAGAGAATTGACTAAATCTAATCAATCATTATCTTAGATTAGATCAAGGATTCTCTAGATCAATTAAAATAGTTGTAGTTCGTCAAGTCCATGTCTTTAACAGGAATGAAATGGACTTGATTCTTGGCTAAGTGGTCTAGCTCGAACTGTTAGGTTGATCTAATCAAGACTAATTAAATCAGTTGGTGTCCAAGGTAAGTTTGGCACATACGATCGATGGTTTTTAATTGGCAGCCCACTTATCTGACCATTTCTGATGGTGTCTAAGGCAAGCTTTGGTAGACCCTCCCACTAATCTCACTTATCTGACCTTCTTTATGAGATTAAGTTTTGATCTGATCACTTGATAATTTGAGTTGACCCATGTCAGCTAGGTAAATCAGTGTGACTAATTTAGGTGCTCCTAAACTAGCCTATTAATGGTCTCTCTTAAGCTGACTTGGTGAAGCTAATGGGAGGACCATAACAAGCTGGTTAATCTAATCTTTTCTCTAAATCAAATTAATTAAATCTTCTAAAATTATTAGATCCTTAAAATAAAATAGTTATGGTGATAACTAGATCATAGCCTCTCATTAAGTAGATGATAATGGGTCCATTAGTTGGATAATCATTGGAGGCCCATAGGCCTGATGCTTATCTGCTAATGGAATTATCATTTATAATATGATTTCTTGGCCGCATCTCTCTAAATGATGGTTAGGCTGACCAACCATAGTTGGACTTAATCATTCATTAGTTAGATGGACCAAGTATGATCATGTTAATGGTTGGACCTAACCGAAACTTTCAGTAAAGGCCCTAGCCTACTGAAAAGTTACCTGAGGCAAAATTAAATTACTAAAAATTATTTGAAAAAATAATTAGTTATGAACCTATCCTTAGATGTACATAGGTTGACCAACCATAGTTGGGCTTGTGTGCAGTCTATGTGGATTCTAATATCCACTAAGAAATTAGGATAATTCCTTGAATTGGAGGTAGAGACTACCAATTCGAATAAAATAGTAGGAGAAATCTTTTGATTAAAGTCCAAATCTTTAGGTTTAATGAATCAATTACTAATTAGGCTTTTGGTTCTTCTTTATGCAGTTAAACCCTAACCACAGTTGTTCCATTCACTGTTAGATAGTGATTAACTTATTGGATCCAATGTCGATAATAAGTATCAAAAGTTGAATGTTGTTCAGCTACATGAAGTGGATCGTGCTGGGGTCTCTATACCCAATTTAAACATAAGGTCCAAGAATAACCTAGATTAGGCAGAGTGCTTTCATTATAAGAAGCAGGGGTATTGAAAGAGGAACTGTCCTTAGTATCGTGATTCCCATCACCCCAATAAACTGAATAAGAGAAATGAGTAGGTAGTTATTGATCAAGGATGTTATATGATAACATCTTATAATTTCTCTATTTGTGATATTTCTACCTGGGTATTGGATACCGAAAGTCTAGTCCATATTTGCAATACATTGCAAGGACTTCAAATTAGTAGAAAATTTGAGAATAATGAGCGATTCCTAAATGTTGAAGATGGAAGGTCTGTTCCAGTTCTAGCTATGGGAATAGTTCAACTTATTCTCAATACTAATATTATTTCTTTAAATGAATGTCATTATTGTCCTTCCTTTCTGATGAATATAATCTCTGTTAGCCTTTTGGCCAAGGATGGTTATCATTTATCTATAAAGAAAGATTATTATGATATCATTGTGAATGATGTTGCAATAATGCAAGGACAACAAAGAAATGATATTTATATTTTATCACAGCCTATGAGTGTAATGTACACTTCTAGAAAATATCCTAGATTAGATAATATCTCTAATATCCACCAATGGCACTGTAGACTGGTCACATTAATAAGAATAGGATAAAAAGGTTGACCTAAGAGGGAATTCTCAAAGTCAATGATTGTGAATCACTTTCGACCTATGAGTCTTGTCTTCTTGAAAAAATGACCAAGTCCTCTTTTACTGGAAAGGGTGAAAGAGCTACTGAGCTCTTAGGTCTAGTACATACTGATGTATGTGGACCAATCAGTATAGGTGCCAGAGGTAGATATTTCTACTTCATAACTTTCGCAAATGATCTATCCAGGTATGGATATGTTTATCTGATGAAATATAAGTTCGATTCATTTGAAATGTTCAAAAGATTTCAAAGTGAAATAAAAAAATAAGTTGGAAAGAATATTAAAACTCTTCAATCGGATCGAGGAGGTGAATATCTATCCGTGAGTTCTTGACATATCTAGAAGAGAATGGGATTCTCTCATGGTGGACTCCTCCTGAGATACCACAGCATAATGGTGTATCGAAAAGAAGAAATCGAACCTTGTTGGACATGGTTCGACCCATGATGGGTTTCGCTAGTCTACCTATGTTATTTTGGTGTTATGCTCTTGAGACTGCATGTTATACATTTAACAATGTACCGAGTAAATCTATCACAAAGACTCCATATGAGATATGGACTGGGCATAGGCCTACACTCTCACACCTACGAGTTTGGGGTTGTCCAACCTATGTCAAACGTTTGCATACAGATAAGCATGAACTCCGGTCTGATAAGTATGTATTTATAGAATATCCCAAAGAAAGTAAGGGTTATAATTTCTACCACAGTGAAGAAGAAAAGGTGTTCGTCAGCCTTAAGACAATCTTTTTGAAAAAGAAGTTCCTTGGTGAAGGAATTATTGCCTCTAAGGTTGAACTTGAGGAAGTTCAATAGGTAAAAAAATTGACACCTATAGCTAAACCAGAATTGGATTTGATTAGATCAAATTCAAAACCCAGTGTACCAGCACCATTAAGACGATTCGATAGAGTACCACATCAGTCGAACAGATACTATGATTTCTTGGTCTAAAATAGTGAACCCATTGAACTCGATGAGAACGATGAGAATCCAATCACCTACATAGATGCTATGCAGAGATCTGATTTCGAGAGATGGCTTGAGGTTATGGAATTCAAAATGGAGTCCATGAAGGTCAATGATTTGTGGACATTGGTTGATCCATCCGAAGGGGTTAAACCTATTGGATGTAAATGGGTCTTCAAAAGGAAAAGAGGCATAGAAGGAAAGATGGAGACTTATAAAGCTCGTCTGGTTGCTAAGGGATATCGTCAACATCATGGTATTGACTATGATGAGACATTCCCTCCTATGATAATACTCAAATTCATTCGGATAATGCTTACGATAGCTGCCCATCTGGACTATGTGATCTAGCAGATGGATGTGAAAATAACTTTCCTAAATGAAGAGCTAACTGAAGAGATGTATATGATACAACCTTAGGGATCCACATCCATAGATGAGTCCAAGGTATGCAGGCTTCAGAGATCTATTTATGGATTGAAGCTAGCATCTCAGAGTTGGAACATGCATTTTAATAAGGTGATCAAAACATATGGCTTCGTTAAGAATAGAGAAGAGCCCTGCATTTATAAATGGGCAAATGGTCCAGTAATAGTATTCCTTATCTTGTACATGGATGACATTCTCTTAATCGAAAATGACATCCCCGCACTCCAGGAAATAAAAGTCTAGTTATCATCACAGTTCTCCATGAAGGACTTGGGAGGAGCATCCTAGATCCTAGGGATGAAGAGGATGCTTGGGTTATCCCAGTCCACATAAATAGATACTCTATTGAAGAGATTCAGCATGGAGAATTTCAAAAAGGGCTATCTTGCGATAGACCATGAAATTTCTCCCTTTAAGAAGGATTGTCCGACAACTCCTGAAGAGAGAGAGAGAGTATGAGTAGAGTCCCATATGCTTCGATAGTGGGATCTATCATGTACGCCATGATATGTACAGGACCAAATGTGGCATACTCACTAGGAGTAGTGAGTAGATACCAATCTGATCATAGAGAAAATCACTAGAAAGTGGTTAAAGCCATACTTAAATATTTGAGAAATACGAAAGACTAATGGTTGGTTTATGACGAGTTAGATCTGAAACTTGCGAGGTTTACAGACTCCAACTTTCAATCTGACTATGATGATAGTAGAAGCATGTCAGGATATATCTTTACTCTAAATCATGGAGCCATCTACTGGAAGAGTTCCAAGCAGCATATTATGATAGACTCTGTTTGCGAAGCAGAGTACATGGCAGCATCAGATACTGTAAAGGAAGCTATGTGGCTGAAGAAGTTTATCACCAATCTCAAAGTAGCACCCTCCCTTAATGGTCTGGTCCTACTCTACTATGACAGCACTGGTGCCATTGCTCAAGCGAAAGAATCGAAGGCATCCTAACGGATGAAGCACATTCTATGCTGCTTTCACCTGATCCTAGAGATCGTGGATCAAGATGATGTCGACCTTCAGAAGATTGATGAAAAAGAGAACCTGACCAATTCCTTCACTAAAGCCCTGGAAATAAAGGAGTTCAACAATTACAAGTCGAAGATGGGTATTAGATACTAACTGGAAGAAGCGCAACACTATGGTAAGTGAAGGGAAATCCTGATTTCCCTGACCAGGTTCGTTCAGATCTGATCAGATCAAGAGATATATTTCAAAAATTTTTCTCTTAGATCTGTATCAGATCAGGGATGCTTCAGATCTGATTCTTATTTATTTTAATAAAAATTAAATGAAAAGGATAAATTAAATCAACATTTCAATTTACCTGAATAGGGTAATCCTATTACCCTGTTGATGATCCTGTTTGCAGCGGAAGGTTCTGGATCAAGCCACGCAAGCGCCTGGCCTCTACCGGTATCCACTCGGGCTGGATCTGGAGATCCTCTTCTTCTCTATCACGCCTCCAAAAATCAGATCTGGATCTGATCTGGAGGATCTTCAAAACTCCTTTTGAAGATCTGCAGTCGTTCCTTTCGCAGCAGCGCAGCCTTCTTGCTTTTGATCGCCTTTTCTTGATCTAAATCGCACCAATCCAAATCCAAAACACTTTTGGACGTGGAGAGCAAGGGGAGAAGAGAGTATGGCATGGAGAAAGGGGAGAGAGGCAGCCTTGGGGCGTGGGAAGATTGCTTCTTGATTTTTTTCTTTCATTATTTTTTCACTTGGGCGCAGGGTCTTATTATATAGACTAAGCGTGATCCAACTCCTCTTCCTCCCAACCAATCACAACCCTTTGTGAAATCAGATCTAAATCTGATTGGTGGGAATAGAGTCCCCTGGATTCCTCCTTAGAGGGTGCCTAAGACCAGTCAAACTGGATTCTTAGAAGAACTCTAATTGGAATCCAAAAAGGGAGATGGAGTCCTTGTCCAACAAGGACTCCTAGGCGCCTCCTACTTGGGCTCACGCCACCCTTGGCGTGCGCCCTTCTCCTTGCCAGGTTCTGGCAGGGGGACAAGCCCCCACCAGCTCTCCAATAGGTGCATGACATGTGGTCAAAAGTCAAAGGTCAATGGTCAACGTTTGACCAGTCAAAGGTAGACTTTTGACCAAAGTCAAAGAACAAGAAATGGCAGGTGACCAAAAATGGCAGGTAATGTCTTACAAATAAGACAACCTATTCTGACTTGGACAACCTCCAGTCAGACCATATGAAGGCCTCTGATTGAGCACAAACTCCTTTGGCTCAGACAGGACAACTTATTTATGATAGCAAAAGAAGAACGTTAGGTTCAATCGAGTGCTAGCACGATTTCCTTGAACCTAATTGAATCTCATTCAGATCAATTGAACTAGATCAGTTCAATTGATGATCACCAGATTCAAACCCTTGTTTGTGTGACCCAGTTAGGTTCAGTTCTGTATGGTAATGGGATATGTCATGATCTCTATCATCGACATCATCGAAACTCCTTTCGATGGATCAGAACTCT
Source organism: Cocos nucifera (assembly GCA_006176705.1). Lineage (NCBI taxonomy): Eukaryota > Viridiplantae > Streptophyta > Magnoliopsida > Arecales > Arecaceae > Cocos > Cocos nucifera. The sequence continues at coordinate 19,479 of QRFJ01003137.1, read as the reverse complement.
TCTGATTCGAACAGCTAGAATGATCGATCATCTAAATCATTCTAATTGCTCCCAAAATCCACCAGTGACACCTAGCAGTATATGGTGGCAACCCATCAGAGCTGAATGCGAACCTCTTGGTGCAGCTACCTGTGTGATTCAGTTCTTCTATCTTGAGCCCCGATCAGATTAGGGTTAAGGTGAACTCGTCAAACCCTAGTCTCTGTCATATGATGTAATCATTCGATTCGAGTCCAATGTGAAAATCTAAATAGAAACTCTTTCTATTATTTCACTCTGCCATGGCCATGGGCTTCTGGACTTGATTCTCATGATCATCATAGGGCTACTCCTCTACCACCGAGGTAGATAGATTCCCATCTTGATGCAATCCAGTTCCTACAATGAACATGTCTATAGCCAACATACACCTCAGGGTTCCATATGGCTAGGAGACCGAGTAATGGTGTAGTCAAACTATAACACCCTCAAGGTGAACTGCCGATGCATCTCAGGTCAAAGAACCAGACACACTACTGCAGCATCGAGTCAGTCATTGACGAGAAGGTAGACTCCCTAATGACTACTCGAGGTGGTCACGCTCAGTGCCCTCGTTCTCTAACGAGTACCTGTACTCTCGCTCCGGTGTCTCCACACCGTAGACTCAAGACTCATCTACTAAAGAGAAGCGATTCGTACACCAACCTTCCGGATCAATCACCATCCTCGTGATGATCCTATGGTCGGGAGCTTTTATGAGTTAATAATGATTATTCATGTCTTAAATTTTCAACTCTTGAAAATATGAATTATCATTACCATTAACTCAAAGGATGTATCACAGACACTAAATACACATGTGTGATAGAAAATAACCCATTTTATTAATTATAGTCAAAATTACAATTTTGCCCCTAGAAGTGTATTACAAGTGTCAGCCAATTCTGGCTTCTAGGGCACATATATCTAACAATCTCCCACTTGTCCTAAAGCCAATTGGCTACAAGTCTAAGTCCCATCTTCTCAAGGTGGGCTTCGATCTTCTGCTGGCCCAACGGCTTTGTAAGTGGGTCTGCCACATTATCTGTGGAGTTGACTCTCTTGACCTCAACGTAACCTTTCTTCAAGGTAATCGCTGGCAAATGAGAATGCAGCCTCTATCACCATGGTTTGCTTGGAACTCTTCCACCATTGCACACAAACAGACTTCCAGATGTCGACTTTCGATCATCTATATCGGACATGAAGTCCGAGTCTGTGTATCCCTGAACTTGGAGTTCTCCATTACCAAAGACCAACATCATATCCTTAGTTCTTCTCAAGTACTTAAGGATACATTTCACAGAAGTCCAGTGTTCTTCACCTGGATTTGACTGATATCTGCTTGTGACACTCACAGCATGGGCTATATCAGGTCGTGTACATAGCATGGCATACATGAGGCTCCCTATTGCAGAAGCATAAGGGATCTTGCTCATGCGTTCTATTTCCTCAGGTGTGCTGGGGCACATCTTCTTGGAAAGATGAATACCATGTCTGAAGGGTATTAATCCCCTCTTAGAGTTTTCCATACTAAACCTCTTTAGTACTTCCTCTATGTACATCTTCTGTGAAAGTCCTAGCATCCTATTCGGTCTATCCCTATAGACCTTAATTCCTAGAATAAAGGATGCTTCACCTAGGTCTTTCATGGAGAATTCCTTGGACAACCACATCTTGACTGATGTCAACATGGGAATATCATTCCCAATAAGGAGGATGTCATCCACGTACAATACGAGGAAGACAACAGCGCTCCCACTGACCCTTTTGAAAACACATGGTTCCTCTTCATTTTTGATGAAACCAAACTTTTTGATCACATCATTGAAACGAGTGTTCCAGCTCCGAGATGCTTGCTTAAGTCCATATATGGACCTTTGCAGCTTGCAAACCTTGTGATCAGTATCACTGGATGTGAAACCTAGCGGCTGTTCCATATAGATATCTTCCTCAAGATATCCATTTAGGAATGCCGTTTTCACGTCCATTTGCCATATTTCATAATCGAAATAGGCTGCAACAGCAAGCAATGTGCGGATGGATTTTAGCATAGCTACTGGGGAAAAGGTATCCTGATAGTCAATGCCTTCACGTTGACTATAACCTTTTGCCACCTAGTCTAGCCTTGAATGTCTCCACATTCCCATCTGCACCAATCTTTCTCTTGAAGATCCATTTACACCCAATAGGTACTATACCTTCTGGTGGATCTACCAAGGTCCAGACTTGGTTTGAGTGCATCGAGTCGATTCTCTGACTTCATTGCCTCAAGCCATTTCTCGGAGTCGATATCTGATATCGCCTCGTTGTAGGTTTTGGGATCATCACCATGAGCACCATTACCTATGAGGAACATTTCCTCTACATCCTCTGAAATAATACCTAAGTATCTTTCAGGGGGACGGGAAAACTCTTTCCGATCTACGAGGTGGAGGAGGTAGTGTTCTTATTGGCTCAACCTGATTTGGTTCCACTTGGTCCTTAGCTCTTTCTGCTTGTGAGACTTTCTCATCAAGCTTAATCTGCTTTCCAATGCCACTATCTTGAATAAACTATTTTTCAAGAAATATGGCATGTCGACTCACAATCACATTGTGGTCTTCTGGAATGTAGAAATAGTATCCTAATGACTCTTTAGGATATCCTATGAATCGAGCTCTAAAGGACCTAAACTCTAACTTGTCCGCTTGTTGTCTTTTGACATGAGCCGGACAACCCCAAATTCTGAGATGACTCAGACTTGGTTTCTTACCGTGCCATATCTCATACGGTGTGGTAGGAACGGTTTTAGAGGGAACCCTATTCAGTAGATAAGATTGAAGTTAATAATGAATGTCCCCAAAGAAAATCTGGGAGGTCTGTGAAGCTCATCATGGATCGAACCATATCCAATAGAGTCCGATTTCTCCGTTCTGAAACCCCGTTGAGTTGAGGTGTTCCTGGTGGAGTCCATTGAGAGACTATGCCATTTTCCTTAAGATAGTCTAGGAATTCCCGGCTAAGGTATTCACCTCCTCGATCTGATCGAAGAACCTTAATGGGTTTTCCAGTTTGTTTTTCTACTTCATGTCTGAATTCTTTGAACTTTTCAAAAGCTTCAGACTTGTGTCTCATAAGATACACATACCCATACCTAGACAGATCATCGGTAAAGGTAATGAAGTAGACAAAATTGCCTCTAGCCGGCACATCAAATGGGCCGCACACATCAGTATGTACTAGGGCAAGGAGATCTGTGGCCCTCTCCCCATGTCCAACAAAAGGGAGTTTAGTCATTTTGCCTTGAAGACAAGATTCACAAGTTGGATATGACTCGGAAGTCAATGGACTCAATAGCCCATTTTTCTCCAATTTGTTGATCCTATCTTCTGCTATATGACCTAATCTCAGGTGCCATAGATATCTGTCGTTTGGACTATCCCTAGGTCGTTTGGCATTCACGTTTTGCTCGATAGTTAGAACAGGTACATCAATATGTAGCTGATAAAGACCATTAATAAGGAAACCATTTGCAATTTTATTTCTTTCATAAAGAATGTTACAATGGTCCTTAAAGAAGGTGATCACATAACCTTCTTGTGCTAAGCATGAAACAGAAATCAAATTCCTGCTAGCTGCAGGCACATAATAACAGTCTTTCAAAACTAAGTCTAAACCAGATGGTAATCGAAGAGGGTATGTTCCCACGGCTACTGCAGCAACTCTTGCTCCATTACCGACGCGTAGGATCATGTCTCCATCCCTCAGCCTCCTGCTATCCTCAAGACCCTGCATAGAAGTGCACAGATGAGCACTAGAACCAGAGTCAAGCACCCAACTGGATGCAGAAGAAACCGTAAGGTTAGACTCAATAACGAGCATACCTCCAGAAGGACCTTCCTTCTTGTTCTTCAGGGTGGCCAGGTAAGTAGGGCAGTTCCGCTTCCAATGGCCGTCGCTGTTGCAATGGAAACACTTTCCTTTGCCATCGGACCTTTCTTCTTCGGTTCTGCCTTCTTCTTCTTTGATCCTTCCTACCTTTTGCTTTTTCACAGACTTCTTTTTCTTTCCATAAGACTTTCTTTTGGAAGAAGTCCGTTCCATAGCAAGAACTGAGCCTTTAGAACCTTTCATAGAAAGCTCAGCGGTAACCAGCATATTCATTCAACTCGGCCAAGGAATTTTGAAGTTTATGCATGTGGTAATTCATGATGAATTGCCCATATGCATCAGTCAAGGATTGCAGAATAATATCATTCTGCAAGTCCAAGTCCAACTTCACACCGAGCTTCTCAAGCTCTTCCATGTCCTTGATCATTGTCAGACAGTGATCTTGGACTGACTGCCCATCACGCATCTTAGCCTTAAAAAGTCATTTCGTGACTTGATATTTGGCTGCGCGACTCTGTTCACCAAACATCTCCTGCAGGTGAGCCAACATTTGGCGAGCAGTCCCGATATCTTCATGTTGGCGCTGGAGCTCATCAGACATCGAGCCCAACATGTAAGTATCTGGCCTTATTATCTTCGTCAATCCATTTTTCCAGAGATGCTCTCTGTTCAGTGGATGGACGAGCTGGTAAGGTGGGAGGGTCCTGGTCCAAAACATGTGTTAACTTCTCGGAACCCAAAACAATTTTGTAGTTCCTGAGCCAATCTTTATAATTGGGTCCAGTCAGTCTATGTGTGTCCTAGGATACGTGCCAAGTGGGTTGGACGCAGACATTTTCCTGTAGAGAGTCAAAGATTCTAGTTAGATACTGTAATTTTGACTTGACCAATTTGTTTAGGGATTTTATTTTTAAACAAATTAGCTCCCACTATTTTCTCGGATCCCTACACTCCCTCTGTAGAGATGCGAAAATCTCCGCGATTGATGATTTCTAGTGGGTGGTGCGGTCTCACCAACTGACTCATCACCTCACCTAACAGTTATTGGTGATGGGTTAGCCAATGAGTGAACAACTCTTGTTCAATGATTCTCTAATCATGGTGCACCCAAACTTGGTCTCTAATTCATGAATCTCACCGTATCCGGAATATTGATCCACTCCTTAGTTAAGTCAGACCCACCATTTGCATAGACTGGGTTCCTAATTGAGTCTCTCACCGTATCCGGAATATTGAGCCCAACTCATCCTCCAGCCCATAGCATCCAATGCCTAATAGACATGGTTGCGTCTTCCCGGTGCAACTGAGCCACTGTATCCAGCCGAGAACAATCAACCCCGGGAAGGGCCCGCACATCTACAATGGTGGAAGACCTCAGACTTAATCTTTTCTTAGGGAGAATTGATTCAGGTCTCATTAAACTAGACTTGGCTTAGTCATAACAATTATGACTAACCTAGTGGCATGGGTTCAGCTCGGATTATTGACCACCTCAGATCAGAACTGTGTCAACAGATATGGCCAGGTAAGTGAGACCGGTGGAAGGAATATGCCATTAACTCGTACAAGAACGCATTCAGGTCGAGTAGCTTCCAATTAAAAACCAGTCGGTCGTCTGTGCCAAACTTACCTTAGACACCAAATTGTTGAGTCAGAACCAATTGGGTTAGCCTACAATCCAGACTCTAACCTCTGAGCCTAATTAGGTCTTGCTTGATCGTGACTCGATCTTGACCCAGACTTAATCCTATTAGGCTGGTCAATTTAAGCATTGTTGATCCCATCTAACCAACTCTTGATTCGGTTTGATCAACCGCTTAGACCTAATTGAGCTACCCAAGCCCGAACCCAGTATTATGAATATGTCTTAGATCTGAAATTCTCAATTTTAGACCTAATTAATATTCCATAAACTTAATTCTTAATTAAGTTGGGTTCATAAACAAAATATGCACAATAAATCCTAGGGTTTCAGGATCTAGGGTTTTGCAGAAAGTAAGTTTTGGGTTTCTGATTAAGGACGAACACGCAGCACCCCTACACACATCATAAGAACACCCCATCGAATGGGAAGAGAGGGCCTTTAAACCCTTCTTCGTTCTTATGACCGGACGGCCAAGAGGAACGCCTTAATCAGGAACATTCAATAAACATTCAATACTACAAAACAGTTATAGATCTATATCATATATCTCATATACAAATTTAGATCTAATCATGGCATATTTTGCATACATCTCATGTATCATAATCATGCATGTTTTCAGATCTAAATTATCTCATAATAATCTAAAAAATTAGATTTAAATTGATCTAATCAAAATAAATTCTAATCTAGACAATTATGTAGAACTATTCTACAACTAGTCTAGACATGCATCAATCATATCTCATATGATATTTAAAATTAAATAATTTTTATTTGCTGTTTATCAGATGTTATTATAACACTTATAATATCAGAAAAAATAGTAAATAAGAAGATCTAAAATATGATTTAATCAGATTAAATCAAAAGACATGCAAAACTATTCTATAGAACTATTCTATTCTAGAACTAGTCATGCATATCTTCATGTTCTTAGATCCAAATCATTTAATTTTAATTTTTTCTGATTTCAGATCTGATCACATCTCATGTGACATCTGAAATCACTTTATTTTCTAATTAAAATAAAATTAAAAATCAGATCTAAATAATTTTAGAACCATGGCTCTGATACCAGTTGAAGGGAAATCCTGATTTCCCGGTCCAGGTTCGTTCAGATCTGATCAGATCAAGAGATATATTTCAAAAATTTTTTCTCTTGATCTCAATCAGATCTTGATATGTTTCAGATCTGATTCTTATTTATTTAATAAAAATAAAATAAAAAAGATAAATTAAATCAAATTTAATTTACCTGATTTGGGTAATCCTATTACCCTGTTGATGATCCTGTTTGCAGCGGAAGGTTCTGGATCTAGCCACGCAAGCGCCTGGCCTCTACCGGTATCCACTCGGGTTGGATCTGGAGATCCTCTTCTTCTCTATCACACCTCCAAAAATCAGATCTGGATCTGATCTGGAGGATCTTCAAAACTCCTTTTGAAGATCTGCAGTCGTCCTTTTGCAGCAGCGCAGCCTTCTTGCTTTTGATCGCCTTTTCTTGATCTGAATCGCACCAACCAAAGTCCAAAACACTTTTGGACGTGGAGAGCAAGGGGAGAAGAGAGTTATGGCATGGAGAAGGAGGGGAGAGGCAGCCTTGGGGCGTGGGGAAATTGCTTCTTTGATTTTTTTTTCTTCAATTTTTTGAGTTGGGCGCAGGGTCTTATTTATAGACTAAGCTTGTGATCCAACTCCTCTTCCTCCCAACCAATCACAACCCTTTGTGAAATCAGATCTAAATCTGATTGGTGGGAATAGAGTCCCCTGGATTCCTCCTTAGAGGGTGCCTAAGACCAGTCAAAGTTGGATTCTTAGAAGAACTCTAATTGGAATCCAAAAAGGGAGATGGAGTCCTTGTCCAACAAGGACTCCTAGGCGCCTCCTACTTGGGCTCACGCCACCCTTGGCGTGCGCCCTTCTCCTTGCCAGGTTCTGGCAGGGGGACAGGCCCCCACCAGCTCTCCAATAGGTGCATGACATGTGGTCAAAAGTCAAAGTGTCAATGGTCAACGTTTGACCAGTCAAAGGTAGACTTTTGACCAAAGTCAAAGAACAAGAAATGGCAGGTGACCAAAAATGGCAGGTAATGTCTTACAAATAAGACAACCTTATTCTGACTTGGACAACCTCCAGTCAGACCATATGAAGGCCTCTGATTGAGCACAAACTCCTTTGGCTCAGTCAGGACAACTTATTTATGATAGTAAAAGAAGAACGTTAGGTTCAATCGAGTGCTAGCACGATTTCCTTGAACCTAATTGAATCTCATTCAGATCAATTGAACTAGATCAGTTCAATTGATGATCACCAGATTCAAACCCTTGTTTGTGTGACCCAGTTAGGTTCAGTTCTGTATGGTAATGGGATATGTCATGATCTCTATCATCGACATCATCGAAACTCCTTTCGATGGATCAGAACTCTTCTGATTCGAACAGCTAGAATGATCGATCATCTAAATCATTCTAATTGCTCCCAAAATCCACCAGTGACACCTAGCAGTATATGGTGGCAACCCATCAGAGCTGAATGCGAACCTCTTGGTGCAGCTACCTGTGTGATTAAGTTCTTCTATCTTGAGCCCCGATCAGATTAGGGTTAAGGTGAACTCGTCAAACCCTAGTCTCTGTCATATGATGTAATCATTCGATTCGAGTCCAATGTGAAAATCTAAATAGAAACTCTTTCTATTATTTCACTCTGCCATGGCCATGGGCTTCTGGACTTGATTCTCATGATCATCATAGGGCTGCTCCTCTACCACCGAGGTAGATAGATTCCCATCTTGATGCAATCCAGTTCCTACAATGAACATGCTATAGCCAACATACACCTCAGGGTTCCATATGGCTAGGAGACCGAGTAATGGTGTAGTCAAACTATAACACCCTCAAGGTGAACTGCCGATGCATCTCAGGTCAAAGAACCAGACACACTACTGCAGCATCGAGTCAGTCATTGACGAGAAGGTAGACTTCCCTAATGACTACTCGAGGTGGTCACGCTCAGTGCCCTCGTTCTCTAACGAGTACCTGTACTCTCGCTCCGGTGTCTCCACACCGTAGACTCAAGACTCATCTACTAAAGAGAAGCGATTCGTACACCAACCTTCCGGATCAATCACCATCCTCGTGATGATCCTATGGTCGGGAGCTGTTTATGAGTTAATAATGATTATTCATGTCTTAAATTTTCAACTCTTGAAAATATGAATTATCATTACCATTAACTCAAAGGATGTATCACAGACACTAAATACACATATGTGATAGAAAATAACCCATTTATTAATTATAGTCAAAATTATAATTTTGCCCCTAGAAGTGTATTACAAGTGTCAGCCAATTCTGGCTTCTAGGGCACATATATAGTACGATAGTCATTGACAGAGGTAGACTCCCTAATAGCCACGATAATCCATCAGATGGATTTGATATTTCAAAATATAATGTGGATAATCTGATTAGAGTTGATAGTTGAACTCTGAGGTATCTTACGAGCATTTTGATCAAGGGGATGAATTATATGGAAACTATATCTGGATGAGTTCTAAGGATGTTGTTCTACACATTCGACCTATCCAACCATCGGGTACCATTGCTAAATGATCACTTTGATTGGTATAAAAATCTATTCTTATATTATCAACTTAGGTTCAGACCTATGAGGTCACATACATTAGATCTCATGATCTGATCGGATGGTTGATCAATGATTAAGAATCATTCTAGGGTTAAACAATCAATACGATCGGTGTTTAATCTAGTGCAAGTGTTGCAGGAGGATCGATTAGCAATTAGATTGCTAATTGGCTTAATTTGACTAAGTCAGAGGATTGAGATTAAGTTTAATTAAATATGATTTAATTAGATTTAGTTTGGACTTGATTGGATCAAGTCCAATTGGCTTATTGGATAAGCCAAGTGCAAGGAAGAACTAGTCCTAGTTCAATTAGAACTTGGGTCAACCCAACTTTTAATCTGATTAAAAATTAAATTAAAATTAAATTAAATTTAATCTAATTTAATTAGATTCTTAATTAGATTAAGACCTATTTTAATTGAATTAAATAAATTCTAATTTTATTTGATCTAAAGATCAAGTTGGACCAAGTCAAATTGGAAATCCTAGTGAGACTAGGACTTGTATCAACCCAATCTCTAATTTAATTAGAAATTAAATTAAAATTAAATTAAATTAAATTTGATTTAATTAAGTCCTTGGTTAGACTAAAATCTATTCTAATTGGGTTGAAATAAATCTGATTTAATTTGGTTAAAAGATTTTGTTTGACCAAGTCAAACTGGAAGTCCTAGTATGACTAGGACTTCCCTAACCTTGCGCCACCTTAGCCCACACCCCCCACACCCACTTATCTTTATTTTTTGCATGAGATCTACTCTCCCTAATGTTCACACATGCCCCTCTCTCCCACCTTTTCTCATAAGGCAATTTGTTGGAAGACCAAGTCAAATGGGGAGTTGGTTTTGGTTTAGGATTCTATGAGATGGATTCCTTGTTGACCAAAACTTCTCTCCCTTGTGTGCCACCCTCTCTCCTATTTTTTCTCCACTATTTCCATGGTGATAAAGGAGAATTTTATGCATTCTCCCTTACTATATTCACAAAAAAATCAGAGGAGGGGTGCCCAAGAGTTGGGCATCCCAACTACTTGCCAAATCTAGTCCTGCCTGGTCTAGTTTTTGATCCAAACAAGGATTCTTCTTTTTCTATAAATTTTGGATGAATTTTGGCCTAATTTTTTCATGAAATATAGAGATTTAGGAGAGGTTTGGGGTATTCAAAAGTTAGAGGAAGATGTTCCTTCGGTGTGGGGGTTCCATAGGCACCAAACTAGGTGTCTAGGTGAGAGAAAAGAGAAGAAGAAGAGGATCTTCTTCTAGGGCTATTTTATTCTTCATCTCTCCTCCTTCTTTTGATCTTTTTCTAGAGAGCCTCAGATTATAAAACTCTCCTCTTCCTTCTCATATTTTGGAGAGACTAATTTTTGAAGAAATGAGCATCGGATCGATCGTCAAAGAAGGATCAGCACGGTACTGGCATGCTGTGCTGATTTTCTGCATCGAACTTCAGATCAGAGTTCGTAGGCTCGTGTAGACGACTCCTAGAGGCCGGATGCCTATGCAGCTCTGATAGGTTTGATGTACATGATGGAAGCATTGATTTTAAAGCAAAATATGAAATCAAAATAAACCAAACCCAAAACCCTAGGACCACCTTATTAGCAATTAAATTATATAACATGCATTCATAATATAAAAGAAAGTATTAGAACATACCTCTTACCGTTAAACCCTAAATTAACCCTGATTGTCTGTAGGAGCCTGTCAGTGGTTCCACCAGGTGCCCACGTGTTCACCCTCCAACGTTGATCCACACAGAGACTTGATCAAGACACCAGCACCTCTGATTTATATAATTAAAATTCTTCTAATAAGAACTTCAATTAAATGGCTAGACCTTCTTAAGCCTTTATGTCACCTTCCTTGCCTTTCCTTATCTATCTTTCCTTTTCTTTTATCTTCTTAATTTTCTTTCCTAATCTCTTAGTCTTAAGATGACTCCTTATCCTTATAAAGATAAGGTCTAGAAAAGAGAAAGGAAGAAAGAAAATTGGACAAAAAGAAACTCTTGTAAGAAAGTAAAGATAATGTTCACTACACCGGACTCTTGATGCACACCCTTATTTATAATGTACATAAGGATGCCAACAAAAACCTCACACCCTTTCCTTTTCCATTTCTCATGCCCCATCAGCCAATCTCATGCCTTATCAAAAAAAAAATGAGATATAGACTTAGTCCAAGAGGTGCCTTAAAGCAGAAAGACTCTTCGGACTAATTCTACGTATTTTTTATGAAGAGCCTCGATGCATCATCCTTGGCGCCACCCTTTTCATCCATTAGATCATGATACAAAGCCATCCAATGACTCTAAAATGGGATGCCCATTCAGCAAGAAGGCATGGAAGAAATCTTTGAATAGTCAAAGTCCCAAGAGCTTTTGACTTGGTCCAAGAGACGTCAAGGAGGAGTAGGCGGCAAGGTATCTTGGGCGACAAAACAACATGGGCGAAAAAATTTAAAAGGAAAAGAAGTCTTTTATCTATAGAAGGACTCTTCTACACCCCATATCTGATGTCCATGGCAATTAAAAAAAAAATTACGCGACATAATATATGGGAAAAGTCAAAGAAGGTAGGCGTTATCTTATTCCATGCGCCAAAGTGTCCTTTGCGCATGAAATACTTTCCACACGCAAGAGAGAGACTCTCTGGCATGTAGGATGCAAAAATGAGGCACCCAATCTGAAGCCCAATCAATCTAAATTAATCCAACTCAAGACCAAATCCTATTTGGCTCAAATCGGATCTAAATTAGCCCAAATCGGAAGCTAATTCGAATCCTGGTGCTAGGGTTTGCTATATGTGCTAGCATATTCATCTTGCAAACATGGTCTAATCTAATTAGACCCTTAATCAATTCTTTTTGTGTGTGACCCATTGGGTTCCACATCTAACCAGTAGTGAGTTTGGGTGTGATTTGACCTAATCTGGTTAGAACTCAACCAAACCGATTTAGGTCAAAACTAGCCAACCCAATTTGACTTAAATTAGAACACTTTCTAATTTAATGATCAAATTAAAATTTTAACTTGATCGAACTCACAAGACATAATTGACATCTAGCAACGTATCATGACTATCCGAAAGATGTGAAATTTTGATGAAAATACCAAACATACCCTTTAGTGAAATTTACCATGCAACAAGATCCTTTGATCTCCCTGCATCCTGAATATGACTCTGGGTATGGAAATATGTTAACCCCAATATCATATTCATTTCTCTTTCAATCTTATGATAATGACTCATTTAATGTAACATTAGAAACCATTTCTAATCGTGCTTTGATCAAAGTCTTCTTGAATCATTATTTGATTGAAGCAGGTAGGATGTTATTTCCTCTTACCAGGAAAGATCGATTCCATGTTAACCTACTCACAACCTTCATATATATAATCTACCATATATAGAACATCGCATACATAACTGAGTCATGAATGAGTTTGAACCAAAATATGGATTTATATATATAAGATTCTATGATAGTTTCAGGTCAAAGGATTACATGCACAAATTCCACTATGAGAACCATCTATTGACATGTAGATAAGACTCCATTAGATATTCTCAATTTGGATCAATTCAGTGAACTCATTCTCTAATGAGCACCCACATTCTTGTATTAGTGTCATACACAGGTTATTGTGAGATCAATCACCCTCTTAATTGAGCATACAAAGAATGTGCTAGTCTTACCGAAAAATATTGATCCCTAACTCAATGTCTCATCGACTAGGAATATTTAAATTAGGATTTTAAGATTTTAGGTCTCACTAGTATGATCTCATCATAATCCTAAAATCATAGCCCTAATTTATAGGGTTCATCATAATAATAAGACACTGCATATGATGAAAAAAAATTGCCTTTATTTATTAAAAATGTCATTACATGAGTCTGGAAGACAAAGAACATCCCAAAAAATAAATTGGCTTGAGGGCATAATCCTTTCAATCTCCCACTTGCACTAAAGCCAATCGCCCTTATATTTTAATCCCATACAATCAAGGTGGCGATCAAACAGTTGCAGTGGTAAAGCCTTAGTGAATGGATCTGCTATGTTGTTCTTTGTATCTACTCGTTCTATGACTACATCTTGTCTTTCAATAATTTCTCGAACGAGATGGAAGCATCTCAGAATGTGTTTGGATTTATGATGAGACCTTGGTTCCTTTGCTTGAGCTACAGCTCCAGTATTATCACAGTAAAGTGGTACTGGTTTCTCAATTTCATAGGAATAATTTCCAATTCAGTGATGAACTTTTTCATCCAGATAGCTTCCTTGGTGGCTTCACTTACAGCTATGTATTCTGCTTCAGTGGTTGAGTCAAGCTACAGTTGGTTGCTTAGTACTTCTTCCAACTTACTGCTCCACCATTCAGAGTAAAGACATACCCTGAAATGGAATTTGCTATCATCTGGGTCTGATTGAAAACTAGAATCAAGAATATGCTTCTAGTTTAATGATCAGAACCACCATATACAAGAAAAATATCTTTAGTCCTTCTTAAGTACTTAAGAATATTTTTCACAGCTTTCCAATGATCCTCTCCTGGATCAGCTTGAAATCTACTTGCAATGCCTAAAGCATAAGCAACATCAGGCCTTGTACATAACATGGCATACATTATTGATCCAACAGTCGAAGCATAAGGAATAGAACACATTCTATTTCTCTCTTCAGGTGTCTTTGGAGACATCTTTTTAGAGAGATGTATGCCTTGACTTATGGGTAAATAACCTCTTTTACTCCCATCCATACTGAATCTTTTCAGTATTAAGTCAATGTACCTTGATTGGGACAAGCCTAGCATCCTCTTAGATCTATCTCTATAGATCTTTATTCCTAGTATATAGGATGCTTCTCCCAAATCTTTCATGAAAAACTTATTTGATAGCCATAATTTGACTGATTGTAACATTGGGATATCATTTCCAATGAGGAGTATGTCATCTACATACAGAACCAAGAATACTATTGTTCTCCCACTAGTTTTCTTGTACACACATGGTTCATCCACATTCTTGATAAAACCAAACTCTTTTATTGTTTCATCAAAATGGATGTTCCAACTCCTTGATGCTTGCTTTAATCCATAAATGGATCTCTTAAGTTTGCATACCTGATTTGGTCTCTCATTTGACTCAAATCCTTCTGGCTGTGACATATAGACTTCCTCCTCAAGGAAACCATTAAGGAAGGCAGTCTTTACATCCATTTGCCATATTTCATAGTCGTGGTATGCTGCTATAGCAAGCATAATCCGAATAGATTTGAGCATGGCAACAGGTGAAAATGTTTCATCATAATCAATCCCTTATTTTTGCCTAAAACCCTTAGCCACCAGTCTGGCCTTATAGGTTTCAATTTGACCATCAGCTCCAATCTTTTTCTTAAAAATCCATTTGCATCCAATAGGATTTATATCCTTTGGTGCATCCACCAAAGTCCATACTTTGTTGGTATGCATGGATTCTATTTCGGATTGCATGGCAGCCAGCCATTTGTAAGAGTCCTTACTTTTGACTGCTTCCATATAGGTCAGAGGTTCGTCATTCTCAATGACTTGGGCTTCATTGTTCTCAATAATGAACCCATACCTAATAGGTGAATTTCTTACTCTTTTAGACCTATGGATAGGAGTTATGTGTTCTGATTCTTTTATGTGATTATATGGTTGAGAAATATCTATTTGATTTTTCTTGAACTTCACTAAGTTCAATATTTCTGCCACTACCCTTTTCTAGGATAAATTCTTTTTTCAAGAAAATGGCATGCCTACTTACCAACACCTTTTGTTTGGTAAGATGGTAGAATAAATATCCTATACTATTTCTAGGATATACCATAAATAGACATTTGTCTGATCTAGCATCAAGTTTATGTCCAAAATTTTTTTTGACATATGTTGGACAACCCCATATCTTAAGATACTTAAGATTTGATTTCTTATTTCTCCATATGTCATATGGAGTACTAGATAAAGACTTTGAAGGTACTCTATTCAAGATGTAAATTGCAGTCTCTAGAGCATGACCCTCAGAAGAAAATTGGTAATTCAGTGAAGCACATCATGGACCGTACCATATCTAATAAGGTACGATTTTTTCTTTTGGCTACACCATTTAATTGCGGTGTATAAGGAGGTGTCCATTCAGAGAGAATCCCTTTAAATTTAAGATAGTCTAGAAACTCACTAGATAAGTATTCTCCTCCTCGATCAGATCGAAGGATTTTTATACATTGTCCAGTTTGTTTTTCGACCATACTTTGATACTCTTTAAATTTATCAAAGGCTTCTGATTTGTGTTTCATAAGATACACATATCCAAACCTAGATAAATCATCAGTGAATGTTATAAAATAAGAGTATCCTCCTCTGGCTTGAGTTGTCATAGGACCACATACATCTGTATGTACAAGTCCTAATAACTCTTTTGTCCTTTCTCCATGTCCACTAAATGGAATCTTGGTCATTTTACCCATGAGGCATGATTCACAAGTTCCTAATGATTCATAATCAAAAGAATCAAAGAACTTTTCTTTGTATAACTTGTTAATCCTAGCCTCACTAATATGACCTAATCGATAATGCCAAAGTAAAGTATTATTTATGTCATCTCTCTTATGTTTTCTATTTTCATCAATATGAAATATATTGTCATCCAAACATAGAGTTAACAAACCATTGCTAAATATGCCAAAACAAATATTTTCATTAGAATATTTGATCGAGCAACCTTCGCTCGTTACATTAAGACTATAACCTTGTTTTAATAACAAGGGTATAGATATAATATTTCTAATGATCTTAGGCATATAATAATAATTTGTAAGCTCTAAGATCTTCCCATAAGGTAACTTCAATATTTTTGTCCCTACAGCTTTTGCCTGGATAGAATCTCCTCCAGCGCCATAGAGTTTGAAGTCACCTTTCTTCAAACTCTTAATTTTCTGCAGCCCCTGCAAAGATTTGCAGATATGAAAACCACAGTCGGTATCTAATACCCAAGAATTTGAAATGAAAGAATTTAATGATAATATAGTATGTATCTCATACATACCTTTTGGTGCATTATTTGCACCAGACTTCATGGTTGCAAGGTAAGCCTTGCAATTTCTCTTCCAATGACCTGCTTTGCCGCAGTGAAAATAGGTCATCTATCCGGAGACCTTCTTCCCCTTTTTCTTCTTATTTATACCACTTTTAGGATTCAACCTTCTTTTTGAACCCTTTCTGCCTGCCTTCTTCTTAGAGATCCCATCCACAAGAAGAAGAGGAGCCTTATCTTTCTTGATATGGCTTTCTGCTATCTTGAGCATATTTAACAGCTCAAGCAATGAAGAATTCAGTTTGTTCATGTGATAGTTCACGACAAACTGAGAAAATGATTCTAGGAGTGATTGCAGGATCAAATCCTGACTTAACTCTCCATCCATAACAAAACCTAATTGACTTAATCGAGTGATTAGGTCAATTACCATCAAAACATGATTTTGTATGGATGTTCCTTCTATCATTCTTGCATGAAATAATTGCTTAGATATCTCATATCTAGCAGTCCTACTATGCTCTCCATAAAGCTCTTTTAGATTGAGCAATATGGATTGAGTGTCCATGCCATCATGCTGCCTCTGTAATTCATTATTCATAGAGGCAAGTATAATGCATTTGACAGTAAGAGAATCATTTTGCCACATCTGGTATGTGGACTTATCTTCATCTGTGGCATCATTTTCCTAATGGCTTAGGATCAGGGGCATCAAGAATATAGGAGAGTTTTTCTTGACTGAGTACTATTTTAAGATTTCTCAACCAGTCAACATAATTTTGATCAGTCAATTTATTTGAATCCAAAATTGAACGCAATGAAAGTGAAGAAGCCATTTATCTACATAATAAAGAACAATATATAAGCAAACAACTCATGATGACAAACATAATTAAATTAGGACTTTAATTTAATTATGTCTCCCACTAAAAAACATAACCCTCTCATAGATTTTCTTAGTGAGAATAAGATCCTAATTCCTTATAAAAAGTCTTGTGGTTGCACAACAAACCTGTTATAAGTTCATAAGTAGGAAACTCTTTCCAATTGCATTTAATGCAACTCTCATTTAACTTTTGCCTCTAAAACATTAATAGCCTTGTGTTAACACAACAAACTTTAATGTTTTAGTTTAAGTAGAACCCTTCATTTCTATACAATCATAATGAAATATAACTACTTTTGTGGTTACACAACAAAGTAGTATATTCAAAATGCTGTAAGCATCTCAATGCACTAGATTAATATTACATCATTCCCCATAATAGATCTTGTGTTTACACAATAGAACTAATATGGTTCAGGACATAATAAGAAACTAGTATGAAGGAAGGCCTTAATGTAGTGAATATAATACTAAGCATTTCAATCTGGAATTAAATTAATCGAATCGGCCAGGTAAATGGGAGAGAAGTGGGAGTCCCCCATTGCTTTCCTTAGACACCAATAAATTGGCCAGGTTAGACAATGGAATCAATTAAAAATCATGTTCTCTTTACCAATCATGAACCATTTTTCCTAGACACCGATTGATCAATTAGACATCCTGATTGATTCAGCTATAGATTAATTACACTACAACTAGATATAATTTTATAGAGGGATTTAAAAGGTCTCGATATACATACTGATTTAAATCAAACTAAATATCTAATAGCATCAATAAAATATATATATCTATTAACATGTATAATTATTCTAGGACAACCATCATTATATAGTGAATTCTTTCCACTATATCAGGGCAACCTTTATAGAATAATATATACAACATAATCTCATTATGATAAGTAAAAGAATATGATCTCATCATATAAATAAAAACATGCTAAAATATTATATCATATTTTTCATTTATGCCATTATACTATAAGCAAAGCATTATATGATTTAACCTAATAAGGCTTGCTCTGATACCACTGATAGGTTTGGTGTACATGACGGAAGCATGGATTTCAAAGCAAAATATGAAATCAAAATAAACCAAACCCAAAACCCTAGGACCACCTTATTAGCAATTAAATCATATAACATGCATTTGTAATATAAAAGAAAGTATTAGAACATACCTCTTATCGCTAAACCCTAAATTAACCCTGATTGTCGGTAGTAGTCTGTCAGGGGTTCCACCAGGTGCCCACGTGTTCACCCTCCAACGTTGATCCACATAGAGACTTGATCAAGACACCAGCACCTCTGATTTATATAATTAAAATTCTTGTAATAAGAACTTCAATTAAATGGGCAAGACCTTCTTAAGCCTTTATGTCACCTTCCTTGCCTTTCCTTATCTATCTTTCTTTTTCTTTTGTCTTCTTAATTTTCCTTCCTAATCTCTTAGTCTTAAGATGACTTCTTGTCCTTATAAAGACAAGGTCTAGACAAGAGAAAGGAAGAAAGAAAATTAGACAAAAAGAAACTCTTGTAAGAAAGTAAAAGATAATGTTCACCACATCGGACTCTTGATGCACACCCTTATTTATAATGTACGTAAGGATGCCAACAAAAATCTCACGCCCTTTCCTTTTCCATTTCTCATGCCCCATCAGCCAATCTCATGCCTTATCAAAAAAAAATGAGATATAGACTTAGTCCAAGAGGTGCCTTAAAGCAGAAAGACTCTTCGGACTAATTCTACGTATTTTTTTATGAAGAGCCCTGATGCATCATCCTTGGCACCACCCTTTTCATCCATTAGATCATGATACAAAGCCATCCAATGGCTCTAAAATGGGATGCCCATTCAGCAAGAAGGCGTGGAAGAAATCTTTGAATAGTCAAAGTCCCAAGAGCTTTTGACTTGGTCCAAGAGACGTCAAGGAGGAGTAGGCGGCAAGGTATCTTGGGCGACAAAACAACATGGGCGAAAAAATTTAAAAGGAAAAGAAGTCTTTTTATCTATAGAAGGACTCTTCTATGCCCCATATCTTGATGTCCATGCCAATTAAAAAAAAAATTATGCAACATAATATATGGGAAAAAGTCAAAGAAGGTAGGCATTATCTTATTCCATGCGCCAAAGTGTCCTTTGCGCATGAAATACTTCCCACATGCAAGAGAGAGACTCTCTGGCACATGGGATGCAAATATGAGGCACCCAATCTAAAGCCCAATCAATCTAAATTAATCCAACTCAAGACCAAATCCTATTTGGCTCAAATCGGATCTAAATTAGCCCAAATTGGAAGCTGATTCGAATCCAATTCGAATCCTGGTGCTAGGGTTTGCTATATGTGCT